>QOCX01005991.1:0-11980 GCA_005959815.1 Sarcophaga bullata | reverse complement strand
GCCTAGGTCATAATCCTAACACAATCTTCCAGACGCTGGTTAACAATCATAAATACTACCAACTTCAATTTCAGTTTTCAGGGATGGTATACCATGCGTATAATGGGAAAATGATGGTACAGCTATGGGAGACATTAGGTCAAGCGCTTTGGAAATTAAAGCAATTAATTTTTCGGCACAAAATCCATGACATTAGAGTATATGTCATGAGAGTATATGCCCTGTTAATCAATATTTTTAAAGAATTTTTATTGTTACTTTCATGGAATGTTTGATTTTGAACCGGAAATTTCTTTTGTGTATATGTTTCTGATTGCAAATGTTATTTTTAGAAATTTGATTTATTTCTTAAGCATATCATGCTGCGTTTTTATTTTTAGTTTCGAAGAGAGTCATAAACTGAGACGTTTATTAAGTATGAATTCAACCCAGAGAGATTGAAAATAGGATCACATTTGGCTTACCATTTTAGCTCATTGTATAAGAAAAAATTACATATGCACTACTAAAGCTACTTTAAAATATTAAATTAGCAATCTGTATTACAGAGTTTAAGATTTAATTCCTTATGATGGGTTTAAAGAAAAGTTAAGGTCACAAATCTAAGACGAATATTTTATAATTTATTAATCTTTAAAGTTGTTATCATTGTATGCAATAAGATGGTATCGGGTGGGCCATTGATTTGAACAATCGGTTACTTTGCATCTTGTCAATACTTATTTCATTCTGTTGTCTCCACTGAATTAATAAACGATTTGCATTTGAGCAACGTTTGGATTTATTGGAAATTAATTTCCAAAACAAAGATAATTGGACGGAAATTGCACGAGAATGCCGTTAAAAAATTGTTAGCAAAGAAGAGCCCAAACAGTGCCCTATATATGTGCAATATGCAAGGTTTTTCGCACTTGGTCTGTATGGTATTGATATAAGTGTTGTTTAAATCACTGCCTTGGTTCTAATAAACTAACACACTACTTACTAGGCTAAAGCGACTTCTCATTGAGATAAAAGGAGTGTAAGTAGCTAGGATATCTGTAATATACAGGATTACAGTACCTAGACATCAGACATCACTTTTATTGTGTGTGTTAGTTTTTAAAGTGGACTGCGAACAATAGATTTAAAAAAAAAAAATTCATGGCAATGTTAATTAACTCTCAGAGCTATTGTAAGAAGAGTATTAAGTGGCCAAGAGAGAATATTTTCTTCCATTATTTCGCGTTCTAATAAAAGATACTGACTCCTGGTTTTTAACCGTTGCCTCCAATCGTATATAAGGCCAAACACCATCTACCAGACGTAGTGACTTGATAGATAGAACAGTATTGAGTGGAAATTTTTCTTGAGCCGTCTAATAAATCTCTCAGTCACTTGAATGCAATTTCGGAACACTTGAAAATATGTGCTGGATCCAGTCGACATTAAGAGCTTCTAATCCCTAATATTTAACCAAAACTAATTACCGTTTACCATAAATTATTGTTAATTAACTAAAAATTCTATTATAACGATTATTTGTATTACAAATACTAATTTTTATTATTTAAATATTTTATTTGTTTATTTGTAAAAACTTTAAATAAAATCCTGTATATTATAAGCATAAAATAAAAATATCACAATACAAATATAACAAAATAAATCAAGTCAAGCTTTGTATTGTATTCCGGTAGTGGTTGATTTTATTATTTCCATGCGCTACCAGCAAAGCTTTAAACACATAGTTTGTGGGTCGTAACATACAAATAAAAAAATAAATGAGGCAACACTAAAAATAAGGAAAAAAATAGGACAATCAAAAACCGAAAATCCCTTAGAATAAGACTAAAATCACACTGAAAATGTGCTTATCAAATGTACAAAAAAATCACAATCACAGTAACAAAAACAAAAAGAAAAATATCTCACAGACCTGCAACACTTTTCAACCCTCACTTACATATCTTACAATATACGCCAACATACATTCTTATAATAAAAAAGAGAAACAAAAAACATATAAAAATTACAAAAATTTGTGGGGTATTTTGTAACTAGTGATGAGCGGAAATAGAGAAAGAGAAAGAAGCAGAGAAAGGAAGTATAGAACAGAGAAATTTTAAATAACAAAAAAATGGAACCTACTAATACTCCTACAATAAAACAAAGCAATAAAAACATAAATAAAAAAATAAAAATAAAATAAACCAAAACCAGACCAAAAAACCGAACGAAATTCAACAAATCAAGCGTGACAGCAAACCATTTTTAAACCTTAAACTACCGTAACTAAAAATAGTCATACAAACAATATAAAAAAAAAGAAAAATAGAAAATAGAAAATAAATAAAACAAAACTCAAAATCAAATAAAAGAATTCATTGCAAATATAAAAAAAAATAAAATAAATAAAAACAATAGAATAAAATAAAACCTATATCTTCTTTCTCTTTCTCTCTCTTGCTCTTCACCAAACAAAATTTCATAGACGAACTGACACAATTACATTTCAAAACTGCATATTGTATAGGCAGACATACACATGTCTGTGCATGTGTATATGTATGCAAAAACAATACCATTCTAGTTGTGTTTGTTTACTCACGAAAACAAGCACAGAAAAGAAAAAAAAAAAAAAAAATTCAAAAAACCTAGTGACATTCAATGCATGCAGACAAATAGATTTTATATGTCTGAATGTATGCACATGTGTAAAGAAGGTAAAAGTCAATCCATAACAATTTATTTAAATTAAAAGAAAGCAAAACAGAAAGCTGAACAAAAAATCTATAAAAAAATATTTTTTTTTCTTGTTTTTAACCAAAATCTTTATCCTTTATTTGCAGAAATACTAACTGAGTACGGTGTACAGTTTGGTGAATGGAAAAATTATATTCCCCGGATTTTTTCTATTACTAATAAAAGGGCTAAGGTACTGGCAGACTGGCAAGTAAAGAAGTACAGAATTTATCACGAATTCTAAGAGAAACTCATACCAAGTCTGCAGTAAAACGTGCAAGCATCTCTGTAGCACCTACACTGTTCGTTATCGGCTTGATGATATGCATTCCGAACTAAGGGAAATTGCATAGAGGATTTGGAATATGATGTATATGATCTGTAACATGCAAGCGAAACTGGATAGATTAGCTCCTCGTTTTTTATTTCAAATAAATATCAAGAGAACCAACGCTGTGACAATGAGCCAGTTTAGCACAGAGACCAAGTGGTAAATGCAAAGAAGCTTTATGTTTTCTTAAGAAAAGGGGCCATTATATGACGTACATGTGACAAATATTGGTAGCGATATAGGAGTAGTTTTGTTCGCAACCAGAAGATAATATCTGGAACTCATGTGTTCCATGCGGGTATTTTTTAAACGAAGGTTTAAGTTACCGAAACTTATGCTCAATTCAACTAGAAAAGAAAGTACTGAGCACAAGATACAGGAATTCTATTTGGAAGTTAGGTTGACATTGATACCTCATAATAATATGACTCAATATGTGGTTAAGATCATAGAGAGAATATTAAAACACCAGAATAAGTGCTGTTTCATCGACAGAAACTGTGAAATTAATTGCCGTGCAATGGCTGTATTCGTCTCTTTTCGACGAACCATATATCGTTCATTTGTGTTGAAGTGAATAAAATCCCCTCCAATTTTTTAATTTAAAAATTCTTTATTAATTTCTCCTACCAATAGCAATTCTAATCAATGTAGAGGCATTTACATCATATATACATTTGCTACAATCAAATTATATTTGCATTTGTCGCCTACGAGAGTATACTCTACCACTGTCTGCTACACTCGTATATCATTGAATTTTGTGAGCTACAACTGGTAAGCAATACATGCTGGTGAATAGAATGAATTTAAATTTTTTTAGTTATTGTACAAATATATAAAAAATAAATAAAATGAAATAATAAAGATTATAGTTTTTTTTTAAAAAAAGGAAATTGAACTCAAGGTGAATTATTTCGAAGGCAGTTATTAAATTTTAATCGTTTTTTTTTTTGTTGTTGTTGTTGTTATATTGTAGTTGTTTTGAAAATTATATAATAAAGAAATCGTTGATTATTTTTATGACTTTATGAAATTTTCGACGACTGCCGCTCAGTAGATGTCTGGCAAAAACGATGGGGAGTTAAAAAAAAAAATAAAAAAATTTCATGAAAAGTTTTTGAAAAATCTGACATCCAGATCAATATTAATACTTATCAGCTCTCCTCTTTATAAATTCATCACTACAACATGGGTGGTTTGATGAACTTAGGTTGTAAATCCTGACTAAAGTTGCAATGACTAAATAACGAAATAAATTCCATTCTATTCTTTCCATTCATTTATTTATTAATACCTTGCTAAACATCTTGAGAATGAAAATTTAAAAAAGGAAAAATTAAAGACAATAGCCCTAGATATTTATGAAAAGAGAAAAACAAAAAAATTGAAAATAATCATCGATAGATCAATGAGAAAACTCTTTTTTCATTTACAGCGATTTTGATTTTTTATTGTGAATTTTACGAATTTTGTTGAAATATTATTGTCAATAATTGAATTGAGCTGAAATAGTTTTCATTAAATTCAATTTTATCCTTAAAAATAATTCTCTCTCTTTCCTGTCCTCCTCATCATAGATGAAAATGTTTGTGTTATTTCCCGCTATTTTTTTTTTTTTTTTTTGCTATCTATGACAATCGGATTTTTTTCTAGGATTTTCTGTTCAATTAATTATTTTTTTCTAATTTATTATTATTTTTTATTATTTGCATTAAATTTAATACGAATAAATTTAGAATTTATTTGTTTTACAATTCATGTTTATAAAGTTTATTGTTTTGATTTGAATTAATTTATCTGGTTTAAATATAATCTGCTTATTATATGATTATCCACGCAGTAGGTTTTGTTATCAATAAAAAAAAAAGCAGCATAGTTATTTACAACAACAGCGTTTTGAGTAGCAGTTTTTGGCTTTGAATATGCAAATATTCTTAGGAAAAAAGAAAAAAAATAAATAATTCTAAGCAAGAAATAATGAATTATGCAAATGAACGTATGAATCCGTATGAATTGAGCCAACGTTAGGGTTTTATTGGGAAAACAAAACAACAGACAATGTCGTAGCAAAGTTGGTCAAGAGGAAGGATCGTAGGGTTCCGGTGTCACAAGTTTATTGCTAAGTTTTCGTTGAACTGATTCTCATTTGTTGATGCCGATACGCTGTGGCTATAGTGTGCGTTAGAATCTATCAACATTAATCGTCATTCTTCTTAAGAATTGAACATTTCACTCACGACGTTGTGATGTTTACCAAAGTTGAATAAATTCAAGAGTTGAAGCTGCATGACCATCGCCGCTTCGTTAGTGGGTCCAATGAGAAAGCTACAAGATGCGTCGATTTTCCAAAATGGTAATTTTCTCCATCGGTATCAGATGTGAACATGTTATGCTTTCAACGGGATGGCGCCAAAAATCTGCCACATGCGCGTGGCACGTTTTTTGAATGAAGTAATGTTCCTTTCTAGGGCCGAAACAATTCTGCTTTCAACAACAGAAGAATACAATTTTGAGCCAAAATTTGAAAATACTTTTTGTTTTAAAGATTTGTAAATTTAAATTTCCTTTTACTATCAAGATTATTCCGAGAAGGTATAGTATTTAAACTGAACCAACAACCATGATTATCTTAAGTAAAATTTAATTGTTGACTTAAAGGATTTCGTTTAACGGCGTGAACTAATACTGTTGTGTGAAGTAACATTATATACAGCGACGAAATGACTTGAGTTCCCCATAGATAAGGAGTCTTTATGCATTCTGGATACATAAGAATCAGAATTTACTTCATTTTTCTAACTAGCAGTAAGTCAATAGAATGCATGTGTTTCATTGATTTCCAGTTCTTTTTAAAAACTTAAACTTGGGGTAACTGTCTTCAAATTCCCAGAAATTTTAATATCCTTTTTAGTTGAATCAAAGTTACAATCTTACGAGGCTAGTCAAGCCTACTTTTATAAGGCAACTGTTCATATGATCATCAGACTTCTTGGATTTTAAATAGAATACCATGAGATATTCTAATAGATATTTTTTATGAATGGCTTGAAGATTTCCATTTGTAGAAAGTATATTGATGATTAAGTAGTCATTTATAACTCCACTTTGAAAAATGAATATGATTTTAAATATAAGATCAGTAGCTATCATCCATTTGGGCTTCCGCTTTTAAGGTTTTTTTTAAATTTTGTTCTTAATCAGTGTAATATTAGTGATACTGTTAAAATTCTGCTGGGATCCTATTAAGAAATATTACAATGAATCTGTTTAAATCCGATTCAGAGTGATAATGAAGCTTGACGCTTATAACTAGCGAACTTCGCTGCGAGTTGTCTTCTGCAGCTACTATTCGGTAATAACAATGCTTTACTAGCGTTTAAAATTATATTAGGGAATTAAAGCCAAAAAAAAAAATTCTACATGAGTATAATGGAAAGTAGTTTAACACAGTTATACTTGTTTTTGTTTTGTTCTTTTGCATTTTAACTCAATTTATATTCTTTGCAAGAAGCGCTTTTGACTCAAATTTATACGAAATGGTTTCTCAACAACATGTTGTTCAGAGAAAAAAAAAAGAAGCAGAAACTAAACCATTCTTAGTCTAATGGCGCATTAAACGGAAATATTTTCCTTTTTTGGAAATCTGACAAATAAAAACCAAACGAAAAAAAAAAAGAACTTTCAAAGGTAAAACAAGTACGCATAGATTAAGTAAATGAATGAACCCATTGGCGCTAGCAGGAGAGAGAAGAAAAAGGAAATTGTAATTGTTAGAAAACAAAATCAAAAAGTAATCATTCAGATTAAATCAAGTTAGGTTACGCTTTACTAAATCTGTACAAGTTTTCTATAAAAAAAAGAAAACAAACTGTTTACCTGTTTACCATGAACGAAGTTGAGAGACAAATTTAAAAAATTTCAAGACTTTTTTTTTTGGAAATAATTTTATTTTGAAGCTGCTTTTAAATAATATTTTTTGAAAAAATAAAATCTCTTGAAATTAGCTTTTAGTTAAAGTTATCCGTCATGTATGCACCGTGTTCAACACATTAACTTGTTTGATTCCGATTGTGCAGCCAGATCATTTCAGCCAAAACGTAGCGAAATGAAAATATTATTTTTATGACTCAAAAGGACTTCGATTCTCAAAGCAGAATGGAGAAAAGAAGAAAAGTACGCTAGCAAGGGATAATAATGAATTATGTTGGTATTTTGTTGTTTGTTGTTGTTGTTTTCTTATTCATTATTTTTGAGAAACTTATTCCTGGTACAATACAGTTTTAGTAGACACTTTAAAATCAGGTAAGCACATATAAAGCCAAGTAACACGAGAAGTTATAAAGGCAGGTAAGAGCCTTAAGCCAAAAATAAACAACAAAAAAAAAACAGAAAATAAAACTTCCAAGCTGAGTTGAACTTACCTTATTTCAGCATTAAATTTTAAACACCCTTGCCTGATTTTACGCAGAAGAAGAATAAAAAAAAAAATACAAAACGAGCGAAAAAGTTCTAGAGTTGCCTTTACAAGTGGTGAGCGGAAAGTTTTCCTTTAGCACTTACACTTACCACTATACCAAAATTAGTGGAAAAGGAAATGCCTTTTACTTTAAGGGCCTTTACACTTAATACAGGGTGTAGCATAAAATTGAAAATTTAATTTAAAAAAATCTTCAAAAAATTTATGTGGAAAAGATTTCATAAACATTCGTTTAAAATATTAAAAAAAAGGTGTAAAGTTTTTAAAAATAAAGAAACTTTAATTTTTATGTGGAAATTAAATATTTTTTTTAACACCCTGCTCTTATAGAAAAATATCGTGAGTGCAAAAAAAAAAATAATGAACTTCGAAATACAACACACCCCATTTATTTAAGTTTTAGTGCGCGTTTAACTAGCCTTATGTTGTTATTTTATACACGTTTCTTGGCCTGCTTTTTATGTTACAACTTTTTCCGTTTTTTCTGTTTTCTGTCTTAAAACGCCGCGTAATAATGCTACAAAGTCGCAAAACTATAGTTTCTTTACTCTTTTCGCGCATTTCCATAAAAATTGTGTTTTGTGGCCAAGCAAGTATGTTATAGATACAAATTTAACAGCAAGAAACGAAACACGAAAAGAGTGAGAGTTCTATGCAACAACTTTACTAACCCCCTCGAGACTTAAAACATACACCAACACGCACACACATACATTCACTCACTCACATATACACCAACTATAACTTGAAGTATAAAAGAAAGTTTTGGTTCCTCTTTTCATTTAGTCTGTTCACTACTCTCTCTCACATTTCCTTTTTACTTTTCATTTCTATGCTTGGTGTGCTGTTGTTATTATCTTGTAGAAATATTCCTTAAGCGTGAAAAAGTTTTGTACCTGTACGTATAATTTAAAACATTTCAAAAAAAACGTATTGCCATATTGAAAGTTCACCGCAAATTCAGCATTCAGGAAAGTGTACACAAGCCTCATTTTATTTATTTTTTTTTTTTTTTTTTTCTGCTTCAAAAGAAATAAAAGTGGAAATGATTTTATTTTATTAGAAGGCTTTTCAGATGGCAAATTGTTTAGTCTGTTTACAAATACAAATTTAATTTAATTTTTTTTTGTCTGCGAAAAGAGACTTTCTCTTACGCCATGCATATAGGGCATAAGGACATTGGTTAAATAATTTTTGAAATTTCAAAATTTAGAGGAAAAGTTAGTTATTTCTGTTCGTTTTATTTATTTTTGGGCGTTTAATATCGATGCGATTAGGCCCTAATAAAAGTTGATAATTCCTGCCTAAGGACGTTTATTCTTCTTACTTACAACTCTGTTGTATGGTGTAACACTGCATTAAAGCCGTATAGCGTGTTATTTTGAATAAGATAAAGTGGATTACCAAAGTTAGGACATAAGCCTGACTCAAATTGATTTCAATGTCAAACAAAATGCGGCATGTAGTGCTATAGTTCGAAATAGCGCCTTCTTACTATCCGAAACGAACAAGAACATGATTGGATATTCTCATTCTAGATAAAGGCTTGTGGAAGAATTGTATATTATTAACGACGCGCTTTGATACTCCTACTTTTAAACGGATCGGTTTAGGGCATTAGGATAGGAAGTTTTTGTGAGAGTACATACTTTATGGCAATTGAAACATTTTTAAGGCATAGATAAAGTGCTGTTTTAAGACCTCATGCCTAATTTGACAGTCAAGTGATTTGAAGGGCCGATATGATCGAATGTGTAAATTGAAAGTGTGTCATAAGACCATTTAAATCCGAATTTATAACAGCCTCTACTGGATTTCGCGTCAATATTTGGATAAGATGGGGATGCAAAAAGCGTTCAAAGTGAAAATGACTCAAAATGTCGAGGTTCATGTGGCCATGCGGTTCAACAATGAAGACGAACAGTTTGCTGCATTTTTATCGAAACCAAGGGTCATAGTGATCTACATTTATGTTTATATTTTTTAATGAGCTACAATACATTCGATATTAACTGCAGAACAAAGGTTTAGGGTCGATCTTAGCCGTAATCCTTGCAGGTTATATGAAGACAACGGAGACATAACATAGTAGAGGCCTCTAAAAAAGTTTCTGTTCGTAAGATTATGTTTTCACTTTCACATTAAGAACACAATAAACTTTTTAAAATAGTACACATTTATGGAATATTTGACAAAATTTTATTAGTTTCGAAAATGATTTCCTGCTAGTGACAGTCTTGAGAGTTTTGCGTAGTACATTATCTAATTCGATATTAGTTTATTATACGTATTATATTATGTAGTCTACGTAAGACTTGGGGTGCACATCTCAGGGGTCAACATCTCCAAACAGAATCAAAATATAAAAGTAATATTTGCTTCGGTACGCTATCTCTCAGCAGATTGTCTGGCAAAAAACTTTAGAGGAGGTGTAAAATACAAAGATTCTGTTTGTTCGGAATCGGTGTTAAGCTATAGTTCGGAAACTCATGGAATACAATTAACACACACAACAGTAGGTGGAGTTAGAAGCTAAAGTCATTAAATTCGTAACACAGTTCAAATCAGTTAATTATATTACCGTAAAAGAGAAATGCATAGAACCGTTTGGGACGCACAGGGACACGGGAGCTTAGTCTTATGTAAAATTTTTGCCGTTGATAAGCGGGTGAATGTTTGAAAATCGTGATGCATGTAATCTAAGATAGTTTCAATACATTTTGAGGAGCAAAAAAAAAAGAAAAAAACTTGCCTAAGTTTCAGCGGGGAATTATTATAGCGGGGCTATATGCAGTGCTGTTTCAAAAAAAAAAAAAAAAAAAATATAAATTCACCAGCGCTTTCCAAGGTTTTAATTTCCTCTATCTCCAATTTGTGATTATGTTGAAAAAAAGTAACAGTATTTGTGTTACTTGATCTCTTTATGGAATATAAGTTCCATACACCTTAAAAAATTTTGAGCTTCTTTAGTATAAGAATTGTTTAGTCGTTCAAAGATGTTAGATTAGTGACGAATCTATTTTCTGAACAGCATTATGGTATTCTTATCGTCTAGCCATATTTGTCTACGACATTTCATATTGAATAATTTTACATAAATTTTTCAGGACTAAAAAAGACCGACACATTACTGGACAAAAATCGTTCAGTTAGTAATTCGATCAGCGGAAGTAAACTTTTTTTTATTGTAATACCAGCATAATTTTCAGAAAAGCAAAAAAATGCTGTATACGTTGAGTTTTATATAAATAAGAGCCGAAGGGTAATTGACTAATCTGAGGACGCCTTCGATAACAAATTTAAAACTTAGTTGCGGTTCTGTAGTGCTTTCAATAACTCCCCACTGATATTAATGTGCTTATAGCTTTTATGCTGTCGGGTTTTTTTTTGTTTTTGGGAAGTAAGTGGTCAATATCTGTCGGAGTATCATACTTGAAATAATATTGACAAAGTTTTAATATCTTGTATCTTCCGGAAGCTCTTGAGTATTCGTTAGCAACAGTTTTCTTCATTTCTGGTCGTGGAGCGTAACTATCTCAATTGTAAAATAGCCATTAAAAATTCAAGGGAATAATTTTAAGTGCTATGAGAGGCAATTTTTTAAACAGAATTGTATCCAATGATAGTTTCTTTGATCTTTCGAAATTTAAAACATGTGGGTAGTGGAAGTGCTGATATTTTACGGACTCTATTGTCCTTTAACTTGTTCACTGTTCACTCTTGTGTGTTATCTAGCACTCCACGTTGATTATGTGCCTGTCTGTTTCAATTTTTTTCCCAAGATTTCATCGATTTTTACAAACTGATCGACTACAGCGAGTTGCATCTTTACAGCCAAATAATGATCTCCATAAACTTTGTTAAATTTTTTTTCAAGAGCCAGTGAAGCATTCTTACTTTTTCAATAGTTGGAAAGCAAAAAATATCACACGGTAATATTCTGAATTTCTATTTACTATTAAACTCGTTAACTTTTCATAAATTAATGGGAATTTAATCAAGTCTTCTAATGGAGTGAAGCTAGAAATCTCAGATTTTAAAGAAGTTATCTATTCTCTGATACATTTAATCTTAACAGAAATATTACGTTCATGGTCATCCACCAACAATTTGTAATCGAATTTCCTTGACTGCACAATAAAGAGATCATCCAAAAGTAGAAGTTGCAATCATATATACATACACATACATACACATACATATATAATTGGTCATTACAATCCTTCAGTCAGGATTACAACCTAGCATCTCACGACACTTTTGTTGTGTGTGTTAATTTTATACATGAGTGGCAGGATCTATAGTTTAAAGTCGATTAGGAACTACATATTTTTGAGAAACTTATCATGGCATTTTATTTACTCTCAGAGTATTTGCCAGAAATCTGTTGAAAGGAATTAGGCGATGGTTTAGTGAAGATGTCCGAACTGGGGTTTGAAACGTGG
>QOCX01005990.1:0-11983 GCA_005959815.1 Sarcophaga bullata | reverse complement strand
GGTGAAATGCCTCATTGAGGTGTGAATATATTTTTTGTTAATACTAAAGGGGGTCTCATAAATCTCAGCGATGACTATTCGTTCGAGTGTGTTGCCAATTAATGTGTGACACTTTCTAGTCGCATACAATGGAAATTGGAATTTTTTTTTGATCACATTAGATCACGTTCTTATAGGGGGGCATTTCATTTAAAAAAGGAGATTTTTTCATTTGTTCTTAAAAAAAAATTTCCGGATTACACTAGGCAAAAAGGGGATATCGCCTGAATTTGAGGTATTTATCGATTATTTCTCATACTTCAAGGAAAGCGATTGAATACTTTCAGATGTATCCACTGAAAACTCTACCGATATGCTACCTAGGCATATCCCCATCGTGCGGAAAGAAAAGAAACACGATCGCGGTCCCTGGTGTCAGGTTTGTTAGCTCAAGAGATCAACCTTGGTAGACACCCATGGCGTGATATCTCACATGACTTTTGTGGACAATATTACAATCGAGGAAGAAGTCAGCTACGAGAATGTATATCTTGCGTTTTGCTCCCCGTTCCGATGGAAGCCGGAGGGACGGAGGAGATTTCTGGGCCACGACCAGAATTGTTTCTTGACAGAACATATCTAGCCATAGGCAATTTAAATGGATTCCATCCATGGCTGTAGAAATGTTGACAAATATACTTGAATTTGCGTATGACTGCAAAAACGTTGTTGACATAGTTCTTGTAGAGGCCAATAACAAACTCGCGTACAATTGAGGAGTCATTCTTAAGCTCCACGATTACAGAAATCGTTGCTGAAAAGAAAAAAAACTAAATTGACCCCGACTTTTGAAAAGCTTTGGCTTTAAATTAAGAATACGCTTTAATGTAGTCGAGGTCTATTATTAGTATATGGGCCTACTGTACAACAGCTCTGTGTTCTAATCTTGACTCAGATATCTTAAAAATCAAGAAAGGCTTTCAATTTTCCTGAAATCGGTCACTTGAAGTCGCCGCTTAACTATGTGTTTCACTGTTCATTGATAAAAACGAACACACGACATAGTGTTGGAGTGAAAATGCTAGGCCGCAATCCTTCTAGTAGTCGCCGTAGTATAGAAGATAGTATGTTCGCTTGCTAGATGTAAGAACACGGTTCAAACCCCAGGCCAGACATCAAAAAGCAATGAAGAAAAATATTTCATCGGCGACTTCCCCTCAACAGATTTCTGGCAAAAACTCTGAGAGTAAATGAAAAATTGTTTTGAAAAGCTTCTCAAAAATCTGTCGTTCGGAGTCGACTTTAAACTGTAGTTCCCGCCACTCATTTATAAATATTAATGCACACAACATAAGTGGTGTAAGAAACTAGGTTGTAATCCTGACTGAAGGGTTTATATTTCCTAGGCGACTTCCTCTCAACAGATTTCTGGCAAAAACTCTGAGGATAAATGAAAAGTTGTCTTGAAAAGTTTCTCAAAAAATCTGTAGTTCGGAGTCGACTTTAATGTTCAATGTAATGACCAATTACTCATAGCAGTTATAAAGGAACATTGGCCACTGGATGCACATGTTCGGAGGCTATGTATACCTGACAGCAACTTTTACAGAAACTCTAATGACGAGAAGGGAGAGAAGACCACAGAACATAATTTCTTTCATTCTCCAATACTTGGGAAACAGAAACGAATTTATTGACAGAACATGTCTAATCAAAGATGATTTAAATAGAATGAGAAATGCATGAGAAACGATAGGCAGGAGTGGTATTTGCATGATTAAATAAATCCCGGTTATAATGTATTGGCTTTGGAGTCGGAATTATTAGGACACTTTAAGAATGAATAAGGTTAGTTCATACGCTTACATAATTGATCATTAGAACCCTTTTCGGTAAGGATTACGACCTAGCTGCTCACAACACTTATGTTGTGTGTGTTAGTTATAGACATGAGCGACGGGATTTACAGTTTAAAGTCGACTCCGAAAGACAGATTTTTGAGAAACTTTTCATGGCAATTTTTATTTATTCGCAGAGTTTTTGCCCGTAATCTGCTGCTGAGAGGAAGTTGCTAAAAAAATACTTTTCATATTTCGTTTTGATCGAGACTTGTGGTGCGGACCGTGGTCTAATGTCTAATAAGCCAATACACTAGCTACTGGGGTACAGCAACTTCAAGGTTAGTCCATGGAAGACATAGTATTCCCTTCCTGAACCCAGACGAGACAAGATAGCCTGATAATAGCATCATCAGATGCCATCAGCCTCCTGTATCCATGCAAGCTATGTTGACTCCACCAATGTTACTACAATTGCCATTTCCTTCATGTATCCATGCAAGCCATGTTGACTCCACCAATGCTACTACAATTGTTTTATTTCTACAGTACAGTGCTTAATAAAAAATATTAAAACTCATGCAGGTACTTGCCGTCTTGCTTGCCCCCAGACATTTTTACAAGTTGCTAAAGAAATACTTTTCATATTTCGATATGATCGAGACTTGAGGTGCGGACCGTGGTCTAACGTTTAATAAGCTAACACACTACCTACTGGACTATGGCAACTTCAAGGTTAGTTCATGGTAGACATAATATTCCCTTCCTGAAACCAGATGAGATATGATAATCCGATAAAAGCATCATCAGATGCCAGTACCTTCTTGTAACCACGGAATTCAAGTCGTCTCCTCCGCTCCTACTGCATTGGTTTCCTTCTACAGTACAGTGCTTAATAAATAAATATTAAAACTAATGCAGTTGCTTGCTTGCTTGCTTGCCCCCAAGACATTTTTACAAGAAATTATTGCTGTTTTTAGTGTCAAAAGTATTAAATTTTAATGATTTTTTGTTGAATTGTTTTCATAATTAAAATCTTTAATAATAAAAATAAACCGTTTTTCATTATACAATACGATATTTTGTAAATTGGTTTTGAATGTTATTAGCTTTGTAAACAATTGCGAGTGTTTATGGGGAATATGGTGGGTATCGTGGGGGGGTATAGTGTGTGGTAGTATTTTATAAACTTATTAACACACGGTGCCATTAAAATGACAAAAAAGAAGTGTAAATAAAACTGTTGATTTTATTGTCCTATTATTATTATTATTATTTGTTTTGTCCATTGTTGTTGTTATTTGTTATTATTGTTGTTGTTGTCAGTGTCAGTTTTACAAAAGCTTGAAAAGAAAAAAAAAAAATTAAAATTTTTTTTATTTACATTTTATTTGCAAAATTGTAACATTTCCATGACGTTTTCTATTTTTTTTTTTAATTAAAAAGAAACTAAAATAAACAAAAACAAAAAAACAAAACAAAACAAATTGGAATCAAGACGCGAATATATAAGTTTGAATGCGAATTGAATTGAATTTTACAAACAAAAAAAAAAAAAAAACAAAAAAAATTATTCTTTTTCTATTTCAAGTCTCAGACAGCATGTGTTTAAAATGCGTTCAATATTTATTAAGTGAATAGAAATTAATAGGTTAACCATCAAGGGGTTTGAACTGTGACCTTACGACTACTAATCTAACACACTAGACTGGGAAGGGATTTCTTAGTGAAGCTTAAAATCCCTTCCCTGAACTCATAATTGGGTTGTCCGACCTTGACCACACGCCAATTGTCTACCGGCAGATCATAGTTAGAGACCTTTATAAGGTCCACAATCTTATCAGTGCCTCCGTTATATGTCGGAAGTGTGACACATGACCTAGGTTTATGTTGGATTTGATCTTTGGGGATGTCACGACGTTGTGCCCTATCCATAATTCAACAAGTCCTTCAGTGCCGAGATTGTAGAAGACCTTTTTTCTCACAGGTCATTAATTCAATCAATCTGGTCCTGAGAGAGGAACCAAGGTTGTCGGTAATGATTTTCCTAAAGGACCGATCCGACGGTACATTAGAATCTGTAAAGATCATTGGCAGTATTTTTTTGAAAATGAGCCAAAAGGAAGCTTTACAGTCAAATTAGGGCATTGTGGCCATACGATAACCGATTTCTTTTCGTCTTGCAATTGGTGCTTATGAACTGAACAGTTTCACACTTTAACAACACAGTGTCACGAATAATACAACACAATCGAATTTGGCTTGATTGCACGAGAATTTTCGGCAAACAAAAATTTCATGTTTCTCAGACGTCAATTGGCTTCCAAGATCATGCCATTTAAAGCCATGAGACTCTTGTTGTGGTTCTTCGTCCAATATTGCGTTTGCACAGATAATTCGCATTTAAAAACCACGATTCGAATGCTATGCCTCGGCAAGTTATCTTCTTCTTCTATTTGTCTTGCAATTGGAGATTATGAACTGAAAGGTTTGTGATTTCAACATGATAGTGCCACAAGCAACACAATATGATCAGATTCGACTTGATTGCATGAGAATTTTCGGGAAACAATAATTTCATGTTTCTCAGACGTCAGTTGGCCTCCAAGATTATTCGATTTAATGCCGTGAGACTTTTCTTTTGGTTCTACGCAATATATTGCGTTTGTACAGATAATTTGCATTTAAAAACCATCATTCGTTAGAAGGCTACGCCTCGGCAAGTTTTCCCTGATCACAGCTGGTCATAGTGGCCTTAAGGTGCACACACCCACAAAAACCTGACATCGACATAGCAGTCATAGGAGAACAGCAGGTATAAGAGAGGCACACACCAGTATGCTGCGAATACGTCTCATCGACTTGTGCAGGATTTTTATGACGAGGAAGAAGAGCAGGCCACAGAAAAAATTTTCTCTCATTCTCTGACACTTAGGAACCTGGACGAGAGTCTCTTAAACACCCAGAATTTATTGACGGAACATGTCTAGCCAAGGGAGATTTACAATCGCCGTAATCTAGTAGGTAATATGTTGGCTTATTAGACATGAGGCCGTGGTTTAAACCCCAGGTCTGACAGCTCCAACAGAAGGAAATTTTGACGAAATATTTCTTCGGCGACTGAATCACAGCAGATTTCAGGCAAAGGAAATTTTCGAAAGGAAATAAAATCCATGAAAAGGTTTCTCAAAAATCTGCTGTTCGGAGTTGTCTTTAAAACGTAGGTCCCGCCAAGAAGAGTTTCTCACAAATCTGTCGTTGGGAGGCGGTTTTAAACTGTAGATCCCGCCACGCATGTATAAAATTAACACGCACAACGTAAGTGATGTGTGAAGCTAGGTAGTAATCCTGGCTAAAGGATTGTAAAGATGAATTATTGTGAGTTATGTAAGGAAGATTTGGATAAAATCCTTATCTTTATAAGACTGTCAGGTTGGTTGTGAAATACCAAACAAGAGTTATAGGGGACTGACGCTATCGGTATTGCAATTCGATCTTATTGGACTTAAGTAAGCTATGCCTTCTGAAGTGGCTAACTAATCTAACCAAATTATCGTAGGAAATTTGCGAAAAATTTGTCAAAAACTACCTCAAAAGGCTTGACTACTGCAACCAATCCAAGCATTGTAAGGAAATAAAATTTTCATTCAAATCCGGGTTTTACTTTTGGTTAACCCTTTACAACAACAACACTACCACTAAAATAAATAAAAATAAAAAAAAATTATTATAAAATGTCGATTTTATTAGAAACACAAGCCATAATTATTTAATGTGCCAGCATAAATTAACCGAAATAGGCCGAAATTTCTGTCACCTAAAGTGTTAGTGCTGTGCTGCGCATACAATTAAAATGTTATTTTTGTAAACAATTTTTTTTTCCTTTTCTTTTTTTTCAATTTAATTTTACAAAAAAAAAAAAAAAAAAAAAAAAAAAAAAAAAGCCTGCGTTTAAATTTATTTACAATGTTACATAGACAATGTTAGGGGAGGGGAGATATTATTTCATAATTTGATCAAAGACTCAATTGCAGCATTTAATCGATTTATTATGCAAAACAAACAAATCGAAATCGAAAAAAAAACAAGCCAATAAACGAGGTTGAAACCAACCACAGCAACAAATTCGCTTAAAATTACAACCCGCGTAATTCTTTTGAAGTCTTGCGAAATTTTTATGACAATTTTTTTCTCTTTTAATGAGACAAAAATAAATTAAAATTTAAAGTTCTATGGCCAGTTGAAACACCAAAAGAAAAAAAAACTTTATTTAAGAACACTTGAGTTCAAAATTGTAGTTATTAAGCTGCACATTCAAAATAGTTTTACTTTGCTTGTTGCATTTTAATGAATGAAAAAAATTATAGGTTAGGTTAGGTTCGGTTAATAAGCATAACTGCCCTAGGTCCTACCGAACATCCTTTTGCAGTTTCATTAAGCCTATGTAACTAACATTAGAAGCTAACATCCAACATGGACATCCAAGGAGAGATTATAATTCACCAGTTTAGCTACAAATAACCAAGCAAACCTATCAATCTACAACCCGCTATCATAGGACAACTTTTCTGTCATTGTCCGACACTTGGAAACCTTAAATGCAGGACCCTAGGGCACTTAAAATTTATAGACAGAACGTATCAAGGCAAAGGAGATGCGAATAAAATCCCTATCTTCATCAAAACTATCAGGATGATGGGGATTCCGTAAAGTAATTGGGATAGGGCATCTATGTAGATAGTAAAACAACCTTAAAGGTCCTAACTGGGCATCATATGAGTTCGAAATTAGTCTCTGTCGGAAGGGAGACACTCTTGGAAAGGTACAGGGTGGTAGTGTACTTGAGTTCAGGAATTGTAACATACGGCAACGAGATTCAGATGGGTTGGCAAGGAATGAAGTAGCGACGAACATGTAGCTTCGTAGTCGCTGTATCTAGTTGGCTTTTTTGACATGAGGCCTCCATTCAAAACCCAAAGGTCAGATCTCCAACGAAACGAAGTATGAAACACAATATGTCCATTAAGCTGTAGGTCTTGTCAGCCGTGAATAAATTAACACCAACATGGATGATGTGAGAGGCAAGGTTGTAATAAAGACTAAGGGATTGTAATGACCGTTTAAGAAGGGTAAGTAAATAATCTAAGGCCTACAACAGCAGGCTAATCAGCATATTGAATGGAAAAACTCATTTTTAGTGAAACTGAAGAACTTGGCAAGGGAAAATAAAAAATGAACGAAAACCGTACAAAGGTAGTAAAACAAAAATTATATAAAAAAAAACACAGTATAAGTACCAGTAATAGGTTCCTTTCTAACAGGAAGGTGTAGAAGGCTTAAAAGCCTTCTAATGTGCGGCATCTTCAAATGAACCGCTTCACATTGATTCTAGCCTAGACACAGGGACTTGTAGACATTGAATCTTAAGAAACCGAAACCATTTTCATATAGAAATTGAAAATACTCAAGAATTTTAAGTATTTTCCATTAAGATTTCGAAAAAGCCTTCGGATTTCCAAGTGCTTATAAATACTTGATAAAAATATTTTCCTTTTTCGGCATTACACTGTGTGAACTTAAGAATTCTAATTGAAAAAGGGTACAAAAGCATACAAAAAAGGGATGTTTTTTTAAAGAAATGAATTAAAATTTAAATTAACATTGAAAATTACCTTAATTTTTAACACTCATAGCCCTGCAGGCACTTTTCAAAACATTTCATTGTAACACTGGAAAAAAATTTTTTCGCAATTTTCTTTTAAAAATTTTTTCTTTTAGAAAAATCTACAAAAAACGCGCCAAAATACGTTTTTATTTATTAACAGGAACTTATGAATAAATTTTAAATTTTTTTTAATTTTTTTTAATTTTTTTTTTATTTTTTTTTTTACTTTTTTTGATGCCGTTTACTTTCTTAGTTTAAGATTAATTATACTCAAGATAAAATGGAATTTAGTTTTTTAAACGTTTTAGAACGAAAGAAAAAAAATTAATTTTTAAACGTCATTAGCTGGTTGTTGTTTTCTTTTTTTTCTTTTCTAATTTGTTTTCAAATTTAATTTCAAACTTCGTTTTGAGTCGCTTTTTTTTTATAAGACCCGCTTGAATTATTTGATTTTGTATTTAAATTATTGACTGTTTTATGCTTATAAACTACACGCACACGCTACGAACCGCTTGCTTGACATTAAAAAAAAAAAAAAAGAATTCCGGCTTAACTTGGCTAAGAAAACAATAACAATTTGTACGAAATGCACAACAAAGAAAATCAAAAATTGCAATACAATTTCTTTTAAACAAAATTTAATTAATTGTTGCTTGTTGTTATTGTTTCTTATGGTTTTAAGTTAGAAAAATGTTTTTCCCTTTGTTGCTGTTCAAAGTCTTAAAGAAATTTTGAAAAAATTTTTTGTATTTTTTTTTTAATTTTTTTCTGTTAAATTTCTTTAATTTACAAACACATTGTACGTGAAAATGTAGAATGAAAAAAAATCTCTTAAGAAATATTGTTAGACCGTTCGGCGCTACGGTTTAACTACAACTGATTATTTTCAAACAGTTGTTTAATACAAAAATATATGCTTTTAATACACGCACACTTGCTGCATTGGATACCCGGTATTACCAACAAAACTCAGTCAGCGATTTTATACTCAGTCTTTCATTCATTCATTCATTCATTCATTCATTCACTCACTCCTCATCAGTCAGTCCATCGGCCAACCAAACAACTAAACAACCCAACTAAACTACAATCAGCCAGCGAGCCAGCCAGCCAGCCAGCCAACCATCATCATTCGTAAACGAATTTGTCTTTCTTTATTATTACAGCAGCAGCAGGCAGCTCTTTTCATAAACCAAACACAAGCATACACTCACATACACACTTACGCTCATGCCTTAATACCTAATAAGAGAGAACGAAAAAAGAAACTCCAAAGAGAGCGAGAGAGAGAGAGCAAATCTCATATATATAACAGTAAAACCGTTAATTGAAGAGAGCAACAATACTTGTGTTTATAATTCTCTTAAAAATTTATTGGATTAACAGTGTTCTGTTATTGTCTTAACATTTCAATGTTAAAGGCATTGTTTTTAGCCTAAAACAATTTGGATTTGTTGTTTTGTCATTTTGTTTGCTTTTAGGGGTTTATTTTATTTATGTTTTTATTATTGTTGTTGTTTTTGAAATGTTGTTGTTGTTGTTATTTCCAATTATTAACAACAATTAACACTTCGTTTAAATGCTTAGCAACATGCAAATAATGCCTCTTACGATGCGTAATAGAAAAATTCTTGGAAAATTATTGACTTTTTTTTTTGTTTAATTAAGTAGACAGCCAGCTACAACAACAATACTAACAACAACAATTGTATAACTTTTGTTGTATTATTTTACAAACTGCAATTCGTAAATGCAATGATTCACTCAATCATTCTGTTGTGAGTTGCAATCTCCGATAGAATTCATGGAAACCACATGGTAAATTTGTTTAGAACATGATCATGAATATTTTGGCAAGTAATGCGGCTGGGGAAAATAGTTTTAAAGGTCCAAAATACAAGTGGTGGTGAAAGTTAAAATTATTTTGGAAATAAAATTGAAATTTATATTGATTGAAAATATTGAAAATATTAAGCCCTCTATGGTGGGCTACAGAAATCTATTCACAAAAGGTGCTGATATCAACCCATTGAGGCATTAAATTCAAAAGGTCAAGGATCTTCATATTGCTTCCAGTGGAGTATGTAACTTTTGTTTTGTCATGCAATAGGCAGACCATTTATTAATTGATGACAATTTTTTTTCGCTGTAATCAATCATACAAGATAAAATTTATTTACAATAAAATATTGATCCGGATTTTCTTCAATCATTAATAATATTAAGCTTGAAGCTTAAGAATTATTTCGATTTCCATTTCATTTCCATTTCCATTTGTGTTTGCCATAAATAGGCAAGAATCAATAAATTTCAAATGAATACTTTAATCAATTGATTATGACTTAAAACGTTCAATTAGCACAGCAGCAGTATAACATATAAAGTGGCAATAAAAACAATAAATACAATAAAAACAAATACTTATTTAAACTATTTAATTGTAAATCAATTAAGAAAAAATAATTTAAATCTTAAAAAGTTAATAAATTGTCATCATTTAAATAAAATTACAATAAACTTACAAAATCTCATTCTAATTCATTTATAATGTCATGCAAATTAATTCAATTACAATGCTTGACAATGTGCATGATGATGTGCATGATCATCTATTTTAATTGGCAGTTTTAAGGGAGATGTTATGGAGTAGTGTGGGATTGGAATAATTTGATGGGAAATATTGCAGGTATATTTAAAATAAGTTAGAACGTTGTCTAGAACAATGCCAAATACACAATATGTTGTTACAAAGAGTTACAATAACAAATCAACAAATAAGTTCTAGAAGTTGTCAAGCCGTAAATAAATGAAGTATATTTAGAGCAGAAAGTAATATTGCCAGTAAGTCGTAATGGAAAAAGCTATGCATAAAATCTATTTATTAAAGATTGATCTTTATTATAAGATTATAAAAGCAAGTCAACTTTGAGATCAGAAAAGTCTTTTGTGGAAGCCTTCAATCATATTATGATTCAGAGTCTCAAGCAAACTTCATTTCGAAAGGATTACAGAGAAAACGATAAATAACACGCTAGATATTCCGATTTAAATGCGGCATATGCTGGTGCTGTTCAAAGACAATGTTCATTTGGCTTGACTTCACTGTTGGATAATCAATCCGCAAAACGGGACAAAGAACAGAGAGAAAAAATAAAAAAAAGTTTAACAAAAGATTTGTGATATGGAAGAAGAGCTAATAAAAAAACAAATTAGGAGAGGAGAGATGACAAAAATTAGGAACAGAGACATTTCAGCAATCATGCCTGAGTTGAAAGTCTTATCATTAGAAATCCTTACAAATCCTTACAGAAATTCCGGCCTAAAATCGTGTTCATGTCACTACGGAACAGGACAGACATCCAGAATATGCTTTACAGTTTTAGACTTCCACATATTATCACAAAAAAAGGGGCACCAAAATACCATAAACTCAGCCTTGCATTTAAAGTACATTGTCTGTTTAAAAACCTGTCAGAATTGGAATAGATTCCCTACCCATGGTCTTCTAGAACGGTAAAGCCTTTTCAGTAGAAACTTGCAGATTCTACAATCTCCTCTTCACCATCCAAAAATCCGAACAGCCCAGAAACATGTTTAACTGTAGTTACACGACATTGTTATTCCATTCATTGCCAGCTTATCTGCAATCTTGTTGTCTTGCATGATAAAAAGAAGCCTTGGAACTCAGCATGCCAATACCTTGTACCTTCCCAAGAGCCTTCAGAGGTCGTCCATTTCAAACAGAAATCAATTTCAAACTCATATAATGCCCAGTCAGTACTTTTAAGATTGTTTTACTATCTACATAGATACCCTATCCCTAGCGCCTTATGCAATCCTTTCCCAGACTATATCTGCTGCCATAGTGAGGGCGAAGACCTAAGCCCGGAATATACCACATGATCAGAGAGCCCATTAACATCATTTTTAAGTACTTAGATTGCCGCACTACTGTGTAAAGAAAAAAAAAACGCTACAATAAATATATACGAGGACGGGTCAATAAAGACGTGACTTTTCGAATGTCTGTCTTCTTAAGTGAAAGGCTTTACTACAAGAACTAACTGCAACCAATTGTAAGATCACTACTGCCTAATATTGAACAAAACTGGATAGTTTTGT
Source organism: Sarcophaga bullata (assembly GCA_005959815.1). Taxonomy (NCBI): domain Eukaryota; kingdom Metazoa; phylum Arthropoda; class Insecta; order Diptera; family Sarcophagidae; genus Sarcophaga; species Sarcophaga bullata. The sequence continues at coordinate 379 of QOCX01005990.1, read as the reverse complement.
TTGTGCTGTGTGGACAGCTAATGATTGCAAGAGGCTACCGTAATTTTGTGTAGTAAACGAACGAAGTGAATTTTGTGAATACGGCGAATAAGGCTTCCAATTGTCCAATCTGACTCGAATGGAATAGACTCGAGCAATTAAATCGTTGTCAACAAGTATTTCAATTGGAAAAGCATAAGAATATGGTCTCTCAGGGGGAACAGTGCTTCAAAGGGACGTATGTTGAAATATATAAGAAACCTTATCTAATAATCTGTAATTCAATTATAAAGTCTTAAGCCATCCACCCTCGTGTGTACCATAATAATATTCCCCTTTTAAGCTAGAATTTAAAATTCTTCTATGAAAACTTAAGTCAGTAAAGCCACAGTTCCTATTA
>QOCX01005989.1:972-11983 GCA_005959815.1 Sarcophaga bullata | reverse complement strand
AAAGTAAAACACAACAGTGCTGAGACAGTAGTCTAATGAATCAATGAAGTTGGCTAAAACCTAACCTCATTAGTGAGTTCTAGAACTCTCAAATTAATCAGTTATTGTTGTGGCAAGCTGGAGATGCTAGAGGATTGCAACTGCATCTGCAATACAATCAATTGTTTGCTTCTAGGATACTTTAATTCAATTGTCATCTTTACAGCGTCTACGTATTGGGCCCGAGACAACACCCATAAGTGTACTCTGAGTCTACAGTGAACTGTTAAAACAGCTCAGTCAGCCTGCTTCACGCACCACCTATGTTTTTTACACACAAGTGGCGGGATCTACAGTTTAAAGTCGAATTCAAATGACAGATTTTTGAGAAACCATAGTCCATGCATTACTCAGATTTGCACCGGAACGTTTTCTAATTGCAATTAGGCTTTAAAGTGAAAATACCGAAGGAAAATATGAAATTCTCCAACGCATTATTAAAATGGATGCGACAGATTGATTGAAAACAAAATCCAAAATGTTATTGACATCCCAGTAATTACACTTACTGTCATAAATTTAAGCCCAAATGACATTTTCTTTATCGATAAACTTTAATTAATTGCAACAAAAGTTATCGAAATTAACCACCCTTTTGGATTTCCAAAAAATGTTGCCTCTTTAAACCTTAAATTTCTGCTGAAATGACAATTTCCACAAATTGTTTGTATATTCTGGCTAAATAAACATACATGGCACGTACACATACACTAATACAAACGTCTCTCACACACACACAGAGCCATATAAATTTAATTTTCCTTTTGATAATTTATTTGTATTTTTTTTTTTGGCAGGGCTTTTAAAATTTAAGACAACACCCTTGCGTTGACTATGCTCTCTCTCTCTCTCTCTCCCTCTCTCTTTTGTTACACACACACATTAAATATTAAAGAAAATAAATTATTGCAAGTATTTTCATTGTGTAAGTATGTGTGAGGGTGTATTTGTCATTGCTGCATGCCGGTTTTGCTTTTGTTGCTTTTTTGTAACTTTTTGTACACTTTTTGCATAACTCAACTCTCCAGGGGGGGGGGAACGAACAAACAGAGTTCACTTGTTACACCATCCTGTATTGTGTATGATTATGATAAACATTGTCTCACCCTCCTGCTTATTTATTCAAAACGCACACACATACTCGCACTCTCTCTCACTCACTCTGCCATTGTTTTACTCTCTCCCTCTTTCGCCACTTTCTAAACAACTGCAGAAAATGCCGAATGATTTATAAATATTTCGTTGAAATACAAAAACTAAGTGTGTGTGTGTGTGCGTGTGTTTGTGTATAATTTTGTCATGTGCCTAGACTTGTATGAGAGAGCATATGCTAGCGTGAACATCAAAATAAAATAAAGCAGGCACACACATACATGTATTATTGCTGCTGCACTATTAAAGAGTTATCCGCCTAAGGAATGCAAAATTAAAGTTTTTTCAGTTCAATTGAACTCATGTGGAAGGCTCATATAGTGAACATTCCCATACTGATATTCAGAAGTTTTGCGGTAAAATTTTTATATGCAGCTCTAGAATTTTGAACTGGAAATATAGCAGGAGAATCAGCCCAACTGTGGCGTATAGGGCCGCTGTTAGGATAGGCAGAACAATTAACAGAGAATTGAAACAGAGGCAGAGACCTGCATGCATTGGTATCACTGAGGCAATAAGGAGCTGTTCTACAGTGACCCTAAGGGCTCATTTATCTTAACCCCACACATAATAGGGATTTGAAATAGAGGCAGAGACCTGCATGCATTGGTATCACTGAGGCAATAAGGAGCTGTTCTACAGCAATGCCACACATAATAATGATAAGGAGACTAATGGAGACTACGATTACCATCATGGGAAAGAAACTTAAAACGATGTTCATTCATGCGAAATCCTGGGACCTGAAAAATCTCCTTCATTTTCATTTGGACAGATTGGGAGACGCTTTCCAGTAAGGCTAAGTAATAAGAGAGGAAGGAACAATTTTGGCGGCGGACTATTCTGTGGTGTACGGATGGGTCTTAGTGGGACTGAAGTGGGAATGATCAGACACGCGGGTATGCTTAATTCAACTTGGACAGGAAGAAAAAATAACGGGACATCACAATACTGACAGTCTGTATGTATTCCAAGCACTCATCTTATACGAAATTATGGCGAAAATAAAATGTGACTGTCTGAACAAGACAGTAGAATACAGTTACCCTCAGCTAGAAGCGAGAGTACATAGCACAGAGCAGGCTTGCGAGTAAGAAAGCTTTCACGAGATTGATAGAGCCAGAATCTCTGTGTAGAATGGGAAGAGAAAATGGAAATCTGAAGGATAAATGCGACAAAAGAGATATTAGAAAGAGATAGAGAGAGAGCGATAGTGAGAGATAATGAGAGAAAGACGAACAGTCTGCCCAAGGCAAATTGGTGTGATACAATCTAAACTTCTCTTGGGAAAGCACAGTACGAAAGATTTAAGCAAGAGCAGTCAGAGAGTGCTAGCAGCCTCAGATTTAAAGAACCCGTGTTCAGAGTGGAGATCACTTTAAATCCAATATGCAGATATTGTGATCCAAAAACAAAATATATCGTAATGGGCCGCATAGGGCCAATTTTTGAGAACTCTATGAAGTCCAATGATTCTCAACACTTAATCTGACAGAAACGATATTTCTACAATTCGTAGACTTTCCTAATTCACAGTAAGGTCTCCTTTCTCTTCCAATTTCTTTATAATTTTAACAATTTCTTCAGAAGTAGGTCGATTGTAGGTCGAAGAGTGGCCTCCATTGAATTGCTGTTTTTTTTCGATTGTTTAATGCCCCACGTTCGTAAATCTTATTTCAAATGAAAGATATTTAACAGCTGATAGCCTTGTCAGACAGGCAGTTGTGAAACCCATTAATGTATAACCCAATACCATCACTAGCAGCGCAACCACCCCAACGTATGAGTCATGTCTTGTGTGTGTGCGATTTTTTTTGTTATTCTAAGTGACACGTGCTTGAAACCATGAATAGTGCTGCTGCTACTGTATGCATACAATTTCTGTCGTTATGTCGTTAAAAATATTGTGTGTATAATCAAGGGAAAATGAAGACAATAATAATCACAAACATACACACACACACAAACACCCATACAACAGAATAATAATCATAATAAAAACAATTGCTAGTTTTATTGTCAGTTTCTCTACGTATTAGTTTTATAAACATTATGATGATGGTGTTATCGAAAATACACAAGCAAGCAATGAAACGTGAGAGCCAAAAAGAGCGAGAGAGAGAGAGAGAGAGAGAGGGATTGTATTTGAACTCGAGAGCATTAGTTTTATTATTCAATTAATTGTGTTAAAAAAAATTGTTGAAAATAATTGCAAGAATTTCATTTTATTGTTCCTGGTTTATTTTTTTATTTTTTAATAAAGTTTTCTCTGACTGAGATGGAAATTGTTGTTGTCGTTTTTAATTTAAACAAAAAATTTAAAACATTTCATTTCATTTCATTATTATTATTTCATTAACGTAATTAAGTGAGAAATAATTTGAATTAATTTGTCTTTTAAAAGTAAAATTTGAAGAGGCACGCGCACACAGAATAGAAACCGAGATGACAAGCGAATAACAAGTAGCAGGCATTGGTATAGTGGGCCACTTGATGGCCACAAAGAAGAATGGAAGGAAATGGGGTCCTATTTATCTCAGTCAGGATTACCACCTAGCTTCTCACGCCACTTATGTTGGATGTATTAATTTTGTATACATGAATGGCGGAACTTACAGTTTAAAGTCGATTACAAACGATAGATTTTTCAGGAACTCTTTCATGGCAATTTTATTGTACTCACGGAGTTTTTGCCAGAAATATTTTTTCATATTTCGTTCTGTTGTAGATGTCTGACCTAGTTTTTGAACCGAGACTTCATGTCTAATAAGCCAATACACCACCTACTAGACTATGGCGATTACAGAGCGAATAATCTGGCAGTAATTTAAGGCATTAAGTCATCTTAAGCCCAGAAATCTGAATGGAAAAAAATTATGATTATAAAGAGAGCATTTGTAGGACTCATTAGCAACAGACACGTAGCCTGAACCGCCACAGATTTCCTAATCATATCAAGTAACCTCCTAGCAACTCCATAAGGAATATTGACTTGGAAAATCAATGATTTTCGTGCGGCTGGAAATTTCTGACCTAGAACTTGAACCGCGTACTCACGTCTAATAAGCCAAAAAAAACCACCCACTAAGCTACAGCGGCTAAGTCAATACCAGTATGTTAGCCGCTTTTGGAAGTAGCTGTTACAAGGTGTAAATTTGATATTTGCGAACATGATTGGATAGTGGCAGTGACATCATAAATCTAGGAACCGAAAATACGAGGTTTGTAGAACAAAGAACACGAAATAATTGTTAAAACTCACACTACAAACGCAATAATTCAAAGGAGACTATTTTTTTCCGACCTTGGCCGGCCCTTTAATGAATAGCCTTTACAATACAAGCTATAGATTACTAAGGCCACCTATTAAAAAAAGTTTAATTCCATGTTAATAAACTTAATCATTGCCAATGCAGTGCCAATACTTTTCAATTCATTTTTTTGATACGCAAATAGGATTAAAATGCAAAAAGGAACATGCAAAAAAACTAATTGATGCAGGCGAAATGCAAATTATTAAAATATTTCATGTTACATTAATGAATTTATGCACTTGTTGTCGTATTTTTAATTATTAATAGTCGACATAAAAAAATCAATAGGTGGAAGGGCCTTGAAAATATGCTTCAATAACAACCGCAGCAGCATTCATTCACGTTGTTTCCTATCAATTCTAATTTAAAACAATTTTTTTTTCTTTTGTTTTTTTTTATTAGAAATTTAAAAATAGAAGAATAAATAATTAAATTGTTACACTATCTTCTATAACCCAGTGAACAATCCTATTGAAATTCAAACAAAAAACAAGGGAGCATGATAGCAACAGAAATGAAAGGGTAAAGTAAGCATTTTGAATTTAATTGGAAAAAATTAATTAAAATTTCATTAACACTTAAGATTCTAAAATAATTTTTAATGAAAGATCTGTAAAGCATTAATAAAGGGGTCGTCACTTGTAGGAGGAGAAAGAAAGAGATTTATGGAAATTAGTGAGCTATTCAAGAAGGAAAACCTCAAACACTACTGATAAAGATTATACACGGTTTGACAACTCTAATAAACTCAGGACTGTCTCATCCTCATCAGATCAAATTAAAGCGAATAAATCGCTGCTGAATGTATTACCGCAAATCTATACGAATCATACACGGGCAATAGATGTTATGCGTTTCATCACGTAAGCGCTGAAACCCCACTATAAATGAAAAAAATCTGAAGCAAACTTTGCGAAAACTTGGGACAAATTTAAGGAGTCTTTGCACAAACTTAAGCAATCTTTGCGAAAACTTAAGCAAACTTAGCGAAAACTTAAGCAAACTTAGCGAAAACTTAAACAAATTTTGAGAAGACTTAAGCAAACTTTGTAAATACGATTCACAGACGGGCAATAGATGTAATGTGTTTCATCACGTTAGCGCTGAAAACCCACAAAAAATGAAGAAAAATCGTCCCCATATTTGGTAAAACTTAAGCAAACTTTTCGAAAACTTAAGCAAACTTAGCGAAAACTTAAGCAAATTTTGAGAAAACTTAAGTAAACTTTGCGAAAACTTAAGCAAACTTTTCGAAAACTTAAGCAAACTTAGCGAAAACTTAAGCAAATTTTGAGAAAACTTAAGTAAACTTTGCGAAAACTTAAGCAAACTTTAAAAAAAAGGTCAAAAAAACTTAAGCATAAAGTTAGAAAGAAACTTCAAGAAAACTTGAAACAACTTTTGAAAATTTATGGAAAAACTTCGGTAAAGTAAAAATAAACTTAAGCAAACTTACATTAAACTTAAGGAATAGCTTATATTAACTTAAGCAAACCTAAAAGACAAACTTATGCATGCTGAGGAAATTATTTATACACAAAACTTAAGCGAAAACCGAACAATTTATTAAACTTAAGGAAAACTTTAAAAGGCATGGACACTATAGGCACTGATGCAGCAACCTTGAGAGTATTCGGGAGAAAAGTCCTACGTAAGATCTTCGGTCCAGTGCGGTTGGCGATAATTTCCGCATTCGATCCAACAGTAAGCTATGTGAGCTCTCAACGACATGGACGTTGTGTAGTGTATTAACATCCAGCGGCTGTGCTGGCCTGGTCATGTCGTTTCGAATGGATGTAGATGCTCCGGCAAGACGGGTATTTGAGGTGGGGATTTGCGGAATTCGGTGAAGAGGACGACCTTGTTTGCGTTGGAAGGACCAGATCGAGGAAGCCCTGTCATCTATTGGTGTGACCAACTGACATAGGCGTGCAAGAAACAGAGGCGCTTGGAAGGATGTGTTAAGGGAGGCCGAAAACCGTTAATCGGGTTGTTAATGGCCAATAAAGTAAGGAAGTAAGAAAATAAGTAAGTAAGGAAAACTTTAAGCGTTACTGAAGTAGAAAGATATGCAAAACGAAAGAATGAGCATAAGTAAGTTTAAGAGAACTAAATCAATGACTTAGGAGAACACCATATAAAAACCTAAGGAACGACTTAAGTAAACACAAGAGAAATCTAATCTAATCACTTAGGCAAAGTTAGGTTAAGTGGCGGATCCCATCGGAGGAAAAGGTCCAACTTAGGCCAGCAGTTAGGACCATTGTGATAAAAATTTAAAATAATTATCGATAAACTTACGTAAACTTAGTGAAAACTTAAAAAATAACAGGAATCAGGAATCAAAACTCCTAAGAACAATTTTAGAAATTTCGGTTTCTCTTCTCGTTTAATTTTGCAGTGTCTTAATAGTAGAAATTCGAAACAAAACTCTTACAGCTGCTGTTGCTACAGTCCACAGACTGTTTTACATATGCTTCGAAATAAAAATTTAAATTAAATACGAAAAACAATTCCATATACCAACCATGACCTCTGTTGCTAGCAAACATGTTTACCCCCAAACAAATAAAGAAGCATATTGGAAGAGACGAAGCCTTTTGAAGCCGTTCTATTTGACACAATTAAATAGACCTTAACTTTGTTTCTTTACCAGCAGCATTCAAAATTTATTCTTTTTCATATTCATTTACAATTCTTTTCTTTACTACTTTTTTTCTTTTTTTTTTTTTGTTCTTTGCTTTTCTTTTCTTTATTTTCTGTAACAATTTCAATATTTATTTCTTTACTTTACGTTTCTGTTTCTTTGCTTTTCATTTTATTTTTCATTTTTTATTCTAGTTCTTCTAGGTTTTTTTTTGTTTTTATTACACATTTTTCCCTTATGTTTCCATATGCAAAATTTATTCAAAAGAAATTTAAAAAAACAACACACACTCATGCACTCTTTAAACACACATACACAGAAAAGTTAAATAAAAAATTTACAAAAAAAAAATTAAATTAAAAAAGAGAGAGGCAGAGAGAGAGAGAATAAGAGAGGGATAAGACAAATATGCATATTCATGCATAATAAAGGGTTAGCCATAATGCGGTTAAATATGGCACATATGAGGCTGTGATTACGATTCCTTATAGGCTTGGATCTGGTCTATTACGTATGAAATACAATGGCATTAAAATGATCGCCTCTGAAATGGCACACCACATTTCACGCATGTTGGGTGGCATTTCCCATGATAACTTGGTGAATCTGGATTTCAAACGTTCAAAACATTTGGAGACTACTGGCATACTAGACGGTCATTGGCTTAGGCCTTCAAAAACGTCTTAAGACAACAAATCTTACAGAACTACTGTTTCTGTAAACTTCTCATCCAAATAAAGCCTAAATTGGTGGAGTTATACAGCTTATAAAAACTATCTAGAGACCACTTCTTAGTCTTCAATTACATGCAAAAAATTTGGTTACAATACCGTTATTATTCACTTGTTTGGTTATGGCAAACTTTTAGTCAGGATTACAATCTAGTTTCTCACAGCCTACCAGCCAGTGTGTGTGTGTTAATTTTGGGCCACCTACACGTTAAAATCGACTCCCGAACAACAGATTTTTAAGAAATTTTTCGTGGCATTTTTATTTCACCCTCAGAGGTTTTGCCAGAAGACTGCGGGGAGGAAATATTTCTTCATTTTTTTGTTTCCTTTAAGAGCTGAACTGGTGTTTGAACTACGAATTCCTATCTAATAAGCTAAGGTGCTACTTATGGTGAACGAACCTAATGGCTTTTTAAAATCCCATCTGAGTTCTCCAGGCACCGTATGCGGAAACTTTGTGAGTTGCTGTAACTATCGACAGAGGAATCAACGTCTTCGGAAGAGAAAATTTTGATCCAAAAACAAGGAGAAAGTCTGTTGTTCTCGCACCCAATCTATAGTGTTGGGAATGATCAGCCGTAAGAATAAGAAGAATTCAACTGCCAAATACGCCATAATGTGCGTAAGATACGCCCCATTTGAGAAAATGCTTTACAACCGACAAATTCCCATTCTCTACCTTTTAAAGAAAGAGGCAATTTTTCAAGTAATGCCTACATTCCTATCTGCTGAATCAGCCTGCACACATTTGTAATGCTTCCAGCCTCTTGCAACTCGTAGCACAGTAATCAACCCTTTAATGCTCGAAAAGTGTTCACATGTTTGTTAGGTAGGTACGTTAAAGTGGTAACCTTGACACCAAAAGGAAACTTGAGCACGCATAGCGGCCCGTTGTGACGCCATGGGTAAACTCATTGCCTGTACTGACCGAGTTTCATCAAGCTGTTCACGTGTTAACTATTTACAGACGTTTTTTTGAATTTTAAACGATCCAGCGATCGTAATTTGCAAACCTTTCCCTGAATAAATGACAATTCAGGTGGAACAAAATTTAAAAGCTGACAACCTTGCCAGACTGGCAGATATGAAACCACATAAATGGGCAACCCGTTATAAGGACTAAAATGTAAACACGATTTCTTAAACATACACACACACACATGCACTTACATTTACAAAAAGAAAACACACAAAAAACACAAATCTACAAAGAAAAACAGCAACAACAACAATAAAAAAAAATTTTAAAAAAATAAAATATTAAATTATCAAAATGAAAAGAAATAAGAAGAGAAAAGAAAAGAAAAAAGCAAATAAAAAACACTACACACTACACTCACACTCACACACAGAAACAACTGCATTTAAGCTCTTGGGTCTTGAATGTAAAAGAACGAAAATAAAATAAAAACACAAGCAACAGCAGCAACAACAACAACAACAACAAACAATAACAAACTTAAGTACATGTCAAGGATAAAGAGAGAATAAAACAACAACACAAATAAAACACTGAAATGGGTGAATAAACAGCAACTGCTGCAGCAATAAAAGCGGTAGCAACAACAGTAACGACAACAACAACAACAACAACAACAACAACAACAGAATAAACTTTAAACTTTAAATTTTAACGACAGTAACACGAACACCATATTTTTCTTTAACTTGGGAAATAAACGTTTTATTTTTTATATCTCTTTGTACGATTGTAAGTGTGCGTGCGTACGCGAGGGAGAGGAGAGAGAGAGGGAGACAGAGAGGAGAGAAAAGAAAGAAATAAGGAAACAGTCTAAAGGAGTATTAAACCTGTTTATGCTCAGCTGCTGCTGCTGCTGCTCTTTTCACTGTGAGAACACGAGTTTCATGTTTAAATTTAAATAAAAATAAGAAGAAGAAGAAGAAGAAGAAGAAGAAGAAGAAGAAGAAATTCAAGACAAGAAAGATACGATAAGAAATCGAGAATTTTAAATTGAATTGCTTTTGCTAGTGTGCGGTCAATTGTATTAATGTGAGTGCGTACAAGCATAACAGTGTTAGTGATTGTTTACATATTCAAACACATTAACGGGAAATTAACATTTAGGCCTCCACTACATCACTATGAATTGTAAGAGTATTTGTATTGTCTTTAAAAGAAAAGCCTTCTATAATCCCTGAAGTAAAGTTAGTGGAAACTATTTCATCTTTTCACCGCTGGCAATACAGTAAATACTGTATGTGCACAGTAAACTAGGCGAAGAGGCTTTTTGAAGTGTTTATTTTAATATGAAACTAGAAATAATTCTTTTTTTGTCAGTCAGTTTTGTTAATTACGTTTAATTATTAACAACCCATTCAACAAACGCTCTACATCATTGATCTGCTTCCCAGAATCTCTGAATGATTTTAAGAATAAATGTCGTGGAAAACAACAAACAACAACACAAGTTTTCAGGTTTGATCTGCGGAGACTTTTTTAAATGCATATCCTTATGATTATTGTTAAAAAAGAAAAAAAATAAAAAAAAAAAAAAAAAAAAAAAAAAAAAAAAAAAAAAAAAAAAAATGACCGGGTAAAAAACAGCATGCTGTGCAGTGCTCATGTGAGTTTTTAGATCAACATACACATTTTACTGCTCCTCTGTATTACACCAATAGAACTGTCCTGCCATCCAAAAAGTCAAATTATTTTCGCCAATTTGTCCCGCTGTATGTGTGCTTGGCGATCGTACCATAACTGTTTAATCTTATAGGCAAACATGACATACAGTACATAATTGGCCATTACAACCCTTCAGCAGGATTTTGGCATAGCTTCTACACAATCCACTTAATGTTGTGTGTGTTAATTTTATACATGAGTGGCGGGAGCTACAGTTTAAAGTCGACTCCGAACGAGAGATTTTTGAGAAACTTTACAACTTTTGAGTTGAGTGCGGCCTTTTGGGTCTTAACAGCGCATACTATGGCGAAATTAGGTAGTGCGTGTATCTAGTTAAGAGTTCAAGACGGTTATGCAAAAACTGTTCTACACGGGTCTAGTAAGAAAATTTCCATTGCTTCTGGATGCGCTAAAATATTAATTCAGAAATCAAATGAAACTGAATTTTGATTATAAGAACGCATGTAATCGTCAAGCAGATTAC
>QOCX01005988.1:0-10523 GCA_005959815.1 Sarcophaga bullata | reverse complement strand
ATGAATGTGAAGCTCTGGCACTTGCATAAAAATCTACAAAAGAAGGTCTTTGGCCGAAAATGTGGACTAATTGAGAAGACTATTGAAAACAGTCAATAGCCTCCACCTTGCTTTATCGCATAACTACAGAAAGGAGAATGTATCTTTCAAACCATAGTGATAATACATCCAATCTGGCAAAGCTTGAACAAAAAACAGACTATTCAGAATGTTAACCATCAGTCCTCTAAGAAATATCGCATGGCTGTTGCATGGCGTGTGTTGTCTAATCCTATGAAGTAACTGGACAGGTTCTTTATCGGACGGAAGTGAATTGACCTTACACCCTTTGGGCTTTTTCTACAATATTTGAAGAATAGTTTTCTTGTCTCTCCACTGAATTTGGAAAAATGGGTCTAAATTGCACAAACTTGATAGCCAGTTCATATCGCCTCCGCGTACAACACCCCTGCCATCAAATCACTCTGCGGAATATCCAATGTAGCATGAGCTATTTTGCACGTAAACGCCATTCTGTCCCAAATCATCGAAATGAGGCCAAAAGAAATTTCAAATCGTCGACTATATGCCTGGCAATAATAATTATGGACTAGGCCAACGTCATTATCAAAGGAATATGGACTGGAAACGCTGCCAAATCAAGAAATTCAACGTAATTCTCAAAGGAAAATAGACTGGTAACGCCGCCAAATCAAAATTCAACGTCTTTCTCAAAGGAATATGGACTGGTAACGCCGCCAAATCAAAATTCAACGTCTTTCTCAAAGGAATATGGACTGGTAACGCCGCTAAATCAAAATTCAACGTCTTTCTCAAAGGAATATGGACTGGTAACGCCATCAAATCAAAATTCATAACAAACAGCGTCCTTTTCGAGATACTTTGTACGCTTTTTCTTCGAATTTAGAGGATGAGTGGGTTAGTAAAACAGACGGGAAAACTGACAACTAATTTGACAGATATAGCTTCAACAAAATGATTGTTATTGACTGTCAAAGTGCTGAAGTCTCTGTGGGAAGATTAAGCATTTCTGCAGTTCGAGAGTGTAGCTACTTACCGTTCATAAGCAAGTTCACTTGGCGAACCATTGTGCCTCATTGTGTTACCCAGTGTGAGGTATGTCCTCTTGCTATGATCCGTTAGTGGTGGGTTTGCTACGATCCGTTAGTGGTGGGTTTGCACAACCCAAGCACCGGATGAAACCAGTCAGTTCCCTTAGCGACAGGATCGCCGCAGTGTCAGTTTACATTTTTAAGAGATCTGACCAATTAAGTGAGATGTTAGCTTCAAACTGAGCTTAAGGAGCATTGGAGCATAAAATCTCTCTTAAACCTTCGTATTCTACTCGACTGTGTGACTTTCGTTTTCAATAAATTTTTTTAAACATTTTTTTCAATCATTTCAACGAAACACAAAAAAAAAGAAAATTCGTTTTAACTTTTTGACCACGTACACTGTCATTATTACTTTAATTACCCTGATTGCGTATTTTTTACACCACCATGTAAAAAACAGAATGTAAAAAAACAACAAAAATGAAGTAAAAAACAACAATGTATTCGCATACCTACGACTGAACGGTAAACCATAGTCATCTCATGACTATGAGTGTCTCTGTATATCTGTCTGTTATTCAGTGTATTTATACGTGAACTTTCACCAGAGTCATGTAGAGCTCTCATTATGATCTGTGCTGCAGAGGAGGACACTGAAATTAATATAAAGAAGCATGAGGTAAAGTGAAATTAAACAAATTAAATAAAACAAGGGGCATCGTTAATAGAGTGCTATGGACAATGAAGATATGCTACAGGGGATCAAGTCCAATATTATTAAAATACTGAACCGATATCTTCATTATAACGGGTTAGAGCAGGTCCATAAAATTCTCATCTAAACTAGAGAAAGTCGATCGCTTTGAATTTACGTTTGGAAATTCGCAAATTTTATTTCATGATCTTATCTATTCGAAATGATATTTTTAATAGCCTTCGTAGGCTGATAATAGCTCAACCTCTAGACATTTTTAATTTTATAGAGTGTCTGGTACACAAAATATGTACATGCCGCTGATATTTAATGGTAGATTCAGTCATAATTTTTAAAACCATTCAAGTCAAATATCCATAAAGAATGCAAGCCTTAAAACAGTCCATTAAATGTATTAAATCACTAGAGATAGCGGTTCTTTTATTAAGCGCTATGTGGAATATAATATCGATCAAATGTCCACCATGTCCGCATTTTTCATGATTCTGGCGTGTAAACCCAACTGAATTTGACAGATGACATGAGTTATATTAGCTGTGAGAATCGCTGTGGTTTGTGGCTTATTCACCTATATCTGCGATGTCAGAAAACCCCCCTAGGAAAACCCTAATCATACGAATCCTTGGGTAAGTTCACATCACCTTCAAGTGAGATGACTATGATTTCAAATCTCTCATGCAGAACATCCCTAGTGGCATGAGCTATGTGGCATGTAATGCCATCCTGTTGACATCTCATAGTGTTTGGTGCCAGATCGAGTCTAATTCAGGCCTTTATACAATGAGGTGGGCTGCACCGATTACCAGTTGGATGAACCTGACCGGAATATCTTCTCAAAGGAAGATATAGCGAAGTCGATGATGCCATCAGCGCAAATTCCACAACAAACAGGGACCTTTCCGGATCAAAAGAAGTTATTGTGGTAGAGATGATCTTACAAATGTCAGCTCAAAATCCAGACTAAACAGTGACTTTTTCAGTATACATTGGACGTTCGTGGATCTCATGTGGGTTACTAATGTCCCAAATACGACTATCGCTGAAGATGATAATTCGATGAAAATAAAGGTCAGTTGGGTACTGCTCCAGAGCCCTTTCAGCGAACACAAGTCGTTGTCTATTTTATTATTGAGGTTCCTAAAAGTTGATAAAGTTATGACTTGGAAAAGGTCAAGTTACTGAAAGTAACGCGGATTTTCAATTTCATGCATGGCCATGTCATGCGGGAGTCATTAGAATCAGTGAACTTGAGTTTATCTAGCACATAATAGTCTCGGTGCGGCGACGAATATAGCGATCGTAAAATGGGCCAAGATTGCGGTACATGCGGTATATGGCTATGAATCAAACGTGGCTCCATAATTTTAAGCAAAAAAATTGATAAGTTGTGGCCTAAGAAAGGCCGAGTTATTGCAACCAACGCGAGTTCAAGCTTTCACGGACAGTGTTGACGAACGGGGGTCGTTGGAATCCGAGGACTTAAAGTTATCAAACACATAGTAATCTCGGTACGATGATTGTGGAGATCGTAAAATGGGTGAAGCATTCGTTATGTGTATAGGAGAATGAAAGAAAACGTGGGTCCAACACTTCACGTAAAAGAAGTTGTGGCCTGCGAAATGCCGAGTTACTGCGACCGAAACGGATTTTCACTTTCACGAGCAGTATCGACATACGGTTCGTCGTTGGAATCAGTGAACTCGAATTTATCCACCACATCGTAGTCTTGGTACGACGATTATGGCGACCGTAGAATGGAGGAAGCGTGCGGTATATGACAATGAATGAAACGTAGCCCTTCAATTCACATCAAGAATCAAAATTCTTGTCATCAGAGTTGACAGCACTTTGGTAAACCGAATGTCAGCCGAAGCAGTCGGACTAGACTATGACAAGCCATCAAAATTGAATTGCCGAGTTATTGCGAGCGGCAGGGATTCGCTCTTTGACTGACAGTGTCAACGTACGGGTATCATTGGAACCTGTGGACTCGAATTTATCCACGACATAGTAATCTCAGTACGACGATTATGACGATGGAGGAAGAGTGCAGTATATGTCTGCATATAACAATGAATGAAACTTGGCTCCATTATTTCACAACAGAATCAAAATTATTGCCATCAGAGGGGACTGTACTTTGGTAAAGCGAATGTCAGCCGCAACAGTCGTTTGACAAGACAATGAAAAGCATTCAACGGCGACTATTTCATAGCATTTTTGAAGAATTTTTTCCTATCGTAGGCTACAAACTTATCAGTTTACTGCTCATGGTCTTTAAATTCATAACTTAATTGAAATCTTTAAAAGAAGAATGAATACCTTTCCATCCCTGCTTGTACCTGTACACAATCACAACGTGTATCACAATGTTGGATGGAAAATGAAAATGCCAACCAACCAACCATTGGCTTATTATGAAAATAATGTTACACAAGGTCATACGGTACAAATAATGAGATTGTTATTGTTTGTCACAATCCTTGTTATTGTTACTGTTGCTATTGGGGGCATTGTTGTGTATTCTCCATAAAAGTTTTGAATGGCAGGGCAGTGTGTTATTATAAAAAGCCATCGTGTTGTCTCCATAATATTGTAATTTTCACTCCTCCTGGTATTATATTTCATTGAACACAATGAACGCAGAACAGAACAGAAACAGAAATAAAAATAAAGAAAAAAAATTTTAAATAAAATGAGAGAGAGAGAGAGAGAGAGAAAAAAAAAAACAAACAAACAACAATAACAATAACGAAATCAAGTATAACGGTGTATGTTGCTGTGAGTTCATAGCAATTGCCGGTATATTATAATGACAGTTATTTTTATGCTATACACCATATTACAGTTATAATCCGCATTAATGAGTATGAGTAGTGTGGTGTGGTGTGTATGTGTGTGTGTGTGTCTGTGAGTATATGAATCTGTGTGTTAATGATATCGATAACAATAATTGGATTAAATTTATAGGAAATTAATACAATTCACTACTGCTACTACCACTTACCCCACCCCGCACTAACAGTAGTTTTTGATTTCTTTTTTAAGGAAATTTTTGTTGAGTAAATTCAAATAAATGGGGCCCTATTAAGCAAATACTAGCCTTGTTAGACTTAATTTTGAGTAAATTTCAATTGCGTCAATTTAAATGCACAATGGGTTGTAACGGTTTATCAACTGGTTCCATAGTGTAGCGGTTATCACGTCTGCTTTACACGCAGAAGGGTGGATGGAACCACATGTTGAGATTCTCTAATTTTTTGAAATTCATTTATCGAAAGTACATTACAATTGAATGACTTTAAAACTTGAACTCACAATTTTAATCGCCTTAAAAGAAGCGTTATACAAGGGTATCGTATATTGGTTCCATAGTGTAGCGGTTATCACGTCTGCTTTACACGCAGAAGGTCTCCAGTTCGATCCTGGATGGAACCAAGTGGCAATAAATATTTTGATCTCTAAAGTTTTAAAGAAGGAAGATAGGGTCTCTTGAACTTGTCTCTGCAGCATCAGTCTCAATCATCATCAATCATCAGCACGAAAGATCGAAAGATTACCAATGCCATAGGTATCTTGCAAGGTTCATTGTTTTCGATTCTGAATAATCATGTCGATATGAAAAAGAGACTAAGCTTGATAAATACAAAGGGAATTCCGCAGCATCAGTTTCAATCATCATCAATCATCAGCACGAAAGATCGAAAGATTACCAATGCCATAAGTATCTCACAAGTTTCATTAATTTCGATTCGGAACAATCACTTCGATATGAGAAAGCTGTTCGAGACTAAGTTTGATAAATATAAAGGGAACTCTGCACTATCAGTTTCAATCATCATCAATCATTAGCACAAAAGGTCGTAAATTGAAAATACGAAAGGTTGTGAATGCCAAAGGCGTCTCTCACAAGGTGCATTGGTTCCAATTCTGAATTCACATTTCGATATGAGAAAGCTATCCGATATTAAGCTTGATAAATATAAAGGGAACTCTGCACTATCAGTTTCAATCATCATCAATCATCAACACGAAAGATGTCAAATTGGAAATATGATAGATTGTTTAGGCCAAAGGAAACTCGCACAAGTTTCATTGGTTTCAACACGCAATAATCACTTCATTATGAAAATTTTGATGATGGATGCCAATGTTAGGCGACACCAATGTAAAAGAAGGGTCCGTAAAATTTTAAACTAGCCTATCCTGCTCTATGCAGCCCTTGCTCTGTCCAACTTCTTCCTTAGTTTGCTGGAAGCTGGTCAGTGCAAGGATTGTGCTTACCTGTGGCGTCACAACGGCTTTAATAATTAGAGCTACCATTTCAACCTAACCTAACCTACCCTGCTCCAGAGCGCACACAATCTTACTCAATTAAATCTTAAAACAATAGCTTGGCGTCCATTGTGGCATTGAAGAAATACTGCCAGTATTTGAAAATTTCATTAATTTTTAATGACTGTCACTGTCACTGTCTCTGTCTCTGTCATTTGTATTGTGAATTGAAATTCAATGAGTGACTTACTTCTCTTCTTTTTCCTCTTCTTTTTCTTCTTCTAGTTCTATTTAATATCTTCAGTTTAATTTTGAAGCCAAAACAATTGATGACAAGAATTTCTGTTGAATGACCAAATCATGTTCTCTACCCCCCCCCCCCCCACTCATCACTACTTAATAATGACTTTGCCCAACAAATGAAATGAAAATAGTTTTCAACTGAAAAGTCTAATACTTTTCGTTTTAATTGCAGAGGTGGGAGAGTCTCATTGTTTTTATTTTCTTGGTATTGTTTTTCATTTATGTCTTAGTTAACTTGTTAATATTCTTTTCTTCTTCTTCTTCTTCTTTTTCCTTGACAATAAAGTGAGTAAGTGCAGTAAGTTAAACGAGGCTTAAGAAAAAGAAAATTTCTGGTTTGGAAATGCTTTACAGTGAGAGAGAGAGAGAGAGAGAAGGTGATGACAATGACAGTTTCGTGTTATTTTATTGAGTATTTCTATAGAATGACTTGAGAGAAATACTAAAATAGTTGTCCACAACCATTGTTATTGGGTTGAGAAATTAGAAAATGATGGAAAGTTTTCTTTTGTCTTTCTTGGCTGAGTTTGAGAAATAATTCTAGGGGGGGTACGGTGCCAAGAATTTGAAGGCATAGTCATTGGAAAAGTCATTGGAAAATAAGGAAAGGGATTAATTGTTAGGAAAGTTATTCTAGAATAATGAATAGAACCTTGAAATATTTGTGGAAATGAAAAAAAAAGTCATGGAACAATTCTGTCAAAAGCAATTTGACGTTTCAAAGCACAGCTGTAGGTAGCTGAGTTTAAGAAAACTCCCGCATAGATCATCAAAACAGATGGTAACAGAGAATTAGGAAATCTAGTTAAAATATCTCGGGACTTCAATTGGCATAAAAGGTTTCTACGTTCGTAAAGTTTAAATATCAAGTCAGTTAAACCTGTTATCTGATCAAGAAAATCCACCGCACGCTAACTGTGTTACAGTTCTCTAGATATCCTCAAATTACTGCAGCCAGGGGCAGATAGGGCAGCTAGGTTTATTGTTTTATAAAAGCTTTTATTGCGACTCTCAATTTAAAGTCTCGAATCAATCCATTCTAGTTAGTGTCTACTATTGCTTAAAAATTCGTGTTAATCGGGACAAAGCAATTAAGTCCACCCATCCGCAGATTTATTCGAGGGGGGCTCAATAATCAAACATAAGTTTCAAAAAAAAAAAAAATCATTTCGTTTGGCAGCCTGCTGCACGTAGACCAAATTTTTGTTCAATTCCTTTGTAATTTCCTAGTTGATGTCAAGTCTCTTAACGCCTTTACATTTCTTCAAGCACTTCATAGCCTAATGAATAGATTTTTGCCATAGAAAAGAGCCTTGGGTACAACCTCACACTATAAACACAATAAACGCAATGTAGCAAGCGCAGCCAGCTCTTAAAAATAGAAAAATAAGCCAAGATTCTGCTGCTTTGCTTTTAGGCTAATTTCCCATTATTATTCGGAGCAATGACAGAATTAACGCTAACTGTGATAGGATTTATCTTGGCAATCGAAGGATTACTGCTGTCAGTGAAATAACGTACGTGAAATAGAGGTTTTAAAACGCGAAAAATTATGCGTTGTCGCTGCCGCCTTTACTACAATTAAAGCGTATGCAGCTTACCTGAGGCTGCGTTTGTGATCAATTTTTCTCAAATCCTCATTAAGTTGCCTATTCTGGTCTACAATGTAGTAGTTTTGGTGGATAACATGAAGAAGAAACATCCTAAAATTGATTTAACAGGAGCTCTTAGAACTTTACCCCTTCTAAGGCCACCATATATGTTGGCATCGAAACAAGCAGCTACGTACGCGGTAATGACACCGAGATCTACAAGAACATGTAGGCGAGGTTAAGTTAGCGGCTAGCTTGTCGTTCACAGGCAAGTTCGATTGGTGGCCATATGGCCCATATGTGTTAGTGAGTCTTAAATCTTAAATCTTGAAATCCCTAAAGTTATGTGCGTGCAACACATTCAAGATTATGTAAGAATGACGAGTGGGTTTCAAGCACTAACAAAGCCTGATTCTTTCTACACATTAATCGCACAAATTCGAATACGTGGCTTTAGAATTTTTCAGCAGAGAACCCCACAAGCTTTATTCATTCACAAAGGCAACATATGAAAGTAGGTCAAGTGGATTAAATCGTATACATTGCCATTATGTTGTGGGTTGGAAACCCCCAGAACTTTTTCTTTAGTGCCGATATATACATTGGGAATTAAGCCGTTTGTCATTATACCTCATTAGTCTGGATTAAAACCTAGCTTCTCACATCACATATGTTGGAGGCGTTAATTTTATCCATATGTAGAGGAGGACCTACAGTTTAAAGTTGACTTCCAAGGACAGATTTCTGAGACAATTTTATTCTGCTCACAGAGTTTTTTTTGACAGATATCTGCTGAGAGGAAGTTGAAATATTTCTTTCATATTTCGATTTGATCGAGATGCCTGGACAATTACGCTTATGGTCGATTGTGTTGCTCAACAAATCTTTAAATATCCGGTTGTTGTTGCTATTATTTCATACATTACTGTAGATTTGTATACCGTACAGGTTATTATTGGATTATTTAGGCTGCTTAGATATTTATACGCAGCATTTTTAATTTTACTGCGTTCTTGATTAAGAAAAATACGCGAGTAAATTAAAATGAATTGAAAATTTTTTCTTTAATTTTTTTTTTACAGCGAGAGCAATGAAATTTGGCAACCCGGTTGGGATAAGGGTAGCGTGGCCGAGCGGTCTAAGGCGCTGGTTTAAGGCACCAGTCTCTTCGGAGGCGTGGGTTCGAATCCCACCGCTGCCAAGATTTTTTTTTTTTTTTTTTTTTTTTTTTTTGGAAAGAAAAGAAGAAGAAAATTATTTTAATTTTTATTGTTATGCTTTGTAATCAATGTTTAGAGTTTCGTAAGGTATGTTTATGACTAAGAAAAGTTTCGTTGATTTGCTTAAAAAACTTTATTTTCCTGTAATCATTTTATTTATTTGTATCCACCTAAATCAAGAAAACTTTAGAAAATTTTCAGAATTTTCCTTCTTTTTTTCTAGTTTTTTTGAATTTTTTTTGCCTCTTTTACGTTTTCATATTGTAAAATACAAAATTACCCCCTAAAAATATGCTTTGAAAGGCAATAACAGTAAAATTTCTTTGCATAAGTAAATGTATATGTGCGTGCATGTATATGTGTATGTAAGCTTAACGGATTTTATTTGTAAATTTTCTTTTTTTTTTTGTTTTTTTTCTCTGTAAGTAGAATGCACATTAAAAAGTTTTTCCTTTTTACTCATATTACTTATGAACACTGTGCTTAGGTAAGAAAGCTGGGGAATGGGGCTGGCGGAAAAACAAGATGGAAAACTTTTTGGCAACACAACAATATCATTATGATTTGAACAGCAATAGTTGCAATAGCAGCAGCATTAGCAATAATAATAACAATGACTCAACAAAAGGTATGCAAAATGTTTGCAATTTTTCCAGAAGCAAAAGGAAAAAAAAATTTTTTTTTTGTTTGTCGTAAAAATATTTTTCTTTTCTCCCCGATTAAATGGAGAAAAACTAAAGAAAATTCAACATTAATTTCGATTATAAAGTATGGAAAAAAAGAAGAAGAAACTGTAATAAACTACTTGCAAACTGGCATTATAAACAAAAAATAATTCACAATGCAATAAAGAAAAAAACCTCGAGCATTATCCGTGAAATTGAGTTGAAAAAAAAGACGAATTTTTTTTGAAAAGAGGGGAAATGATTTAAAAAAAAAACGTTTCAAGTTTTTCATGGAAATTACTTTAAGTTGATTTGGGGATGATTATATGTATATATATTATTATTTGATATTAGGAGAACAGAAGCAGGAAGAGTTTCTGTGTTCTTCCTAGTTGCTTTGGAATAATTGCACACCATTTGCCAGCATTAACCTTTCTTTGTTGCTTTCTTGTATTTATTATTGCTTATGCTGCTGCTTATTGCAATCTATGCTGTTCAATATCATCATGATTTTTTGTTGCCAAAGTTATTCTCCATCTTGTTTTTCCCCTCCATCTTTACTCTACAGGTTCATAAAGTTCTAATATGATTAAAAAAGAAAAAACTTTTATGTGCTATAAATGAAACTTTACATCCGTTTACACATTCTAATACATGCAAGCACATATAATTTATTATGCAATAGAAATTACTGTTTG
>QOCX01005987.1:0-11985 GCA_005959815.1 Sarcophaga bullata | reverse complement strand
TACCGTACAACTGATTGTCTGTTGGAATATTTTTGTATACAAAAGTCGTTGTCTCTGCTTTCAGTCTCATTTTATTTTACATTTTCTTGCATTTCGTTTCTTTATTTTTTTTTTTACTATTCTCCTGTGCTTTTTGCCATTTTGTCTGTTACTCTCCACCACACTTGACTTTATTAACAATACTGTTGTTGTTATTTGTTATTGTTGTTGTTGTTGCTGTTGCTGTTATTGTCTGTTTAAAATTGTTATCTCTACTCTTATTCTCTTATTCTCTACTCAACATTATAATTCATTCTCTGTTGTTATGTTTGTTACTCACTCCCCACTCGTTGTTATTGTTTTTCTTAAAAAAACGGGGAGCTTATTACTCTCTGAAATCATCAATGTATAGGTGTGTGGAGGAGTGAAGTAGGCTTTTATCAGAATATAACTGTTGTTGTCTCTTTCTTGGTAGTTTTTTTTCTTTCTAAGTTTGTGTTTATTTTGCAATACTTTTTCTATGCCTAGCGACTGTAAAAAGCTTCCGCATAATAATTTCAAGTGATGGTTTTGAACTGTGCTAAAAGTTTTTTCTCTTTTGAAATTCACGTCAACACACAGTTTGAGGGTAATTGTAAACAACAAAATCTAAATATTTGAATATAAATTATAATAACAGTTCAACGTTAATTAAAAACAATAAGTCTGGCAGCCTATTGAACCTAAAATAAACCAAAGAAAATGGGAATTAATTGAGGAAATATGATTACTAAGCCTTATCGAGCAAATTAAATTCAATAAAAAAATTCATTGTAAATCAATAAATTATTATTGGGTTATCCATTAAGTGGTTTCAAAATCTACCAGTCTGCCAAGGTTGTCAGCTATAAATATGCTGCTCCATCTAAAGTGTTATTTATTTACGCCCATATCGATCGTTTACGAACCGATGGACCCGTGGAAATAGTTAATACTTAGAGCGAAAGTGTGTCTTCTGGCTCCACCGGACTCGGAGAACCTAGAATTGTTAAAAGAAAGTTCATTGCATCTGAGAAAAGTCCCTGTTTGGTGCACATTATGGTTTACCGAGAATTTAGAGTGCTGCAACCATATGGTGAGTGACTCTTTTGGTCGCCAGTTAAAGATTATGAAGCGAACGATAAATGTTTTTAACAAGATGGTGCCCCAAGCCACACAACTCGACATATTTTGATTTTGCTGCGCAGCAAATTTCCCGAAAGAGTCATTTTTTGACGTCAATTGGTTAGAACGATCGAGAGATTTAACTCTGTTAGACTTTTGAACACGATTAGTTTATGGACAACCTATCTTTAATGTCACCAGACCATGTGACATTCGCTTTTAGCATTCCAGGCTTGATAACATTGCTGGTCCTCCAGATCCCTGAATGTTATATTTCAAACAGCAGCGGATGACAGTATACACACATTTGGAGTTAGATACCACCATAGTCTAGTAGGTAGTGTGTGGGGTCAAAATCCTGATCAGGCATCTCTGACAAAACGAAATATTAAAACTTACGTATTTCTTCGGTGACTTTCTCTCAACAGATTTCTGGCAAAAACTGTCTGGGACTAAATAAAAATTTGCCATGAAAAATATCTCAAAAATTTGTCGTTCGGGTTCGACTTTAAACAGTGTGAAGAAGCTTGGTTGTAATCCTGACTGAAACTTTGTAATAAGCAATTATGTAGGCACGCATGTAGACATCGCTGTTGTCCGAAGGGGAAACTAGTTCCCTTTCCAGTAGTTTCAGTCAGTAGCCTATAGGGGACCATATTATCAATCCATTAGGAAAATTGGGCTACTTAGAGCAGCAGTTTTCCAAGTCAAGCTTGATCTTTACAACTTAAAAGAAAGCCACCTTAGCATAATGTAAAGTGCTGTAATTTAACAGGTAGTGTATTGGCTTATTAGAGCATAGAGCATGCTTATTTAAACTCCAGCATAGACGTCTCGAACAAAACGAATTGAAAATGAAAAAAATATTTCTCGGTGACTAACTCTCAACAGATTATTGGCAAAAACTCTGTGGAGTAAAATAAAATTGCCCTGAAAAGTTTCTCACTGTAGGTCCCGCCTATCATGGGTAAAACTAGAACACACACACAATGGGTGGTGTGAGTAGCTAAGTTGTAATTCTAGCTAACGGGCCAATGAAGTTTGTAACCAAATTGCTAGAATAGATGTTGTTTGCATGGCATTAGGAATAAGATAGCAGATTGGCTTCTTGCATGGTTTACGATTCCGTCGTACACTACACTACCGAACGAATACGAATAAAAAGTTTTATTAATTTGTTTTTACCTACCATTTCTCATTATACCCTCGTATATTGCTAAATATTTTCTAAATATTTTATTTTAATTTGTTTTGGTTTTTTTCTTCCTTTTTTTTTGACAAATTTTATAAAATATTAGAAGTAATTTAAAACAATTTATAGGTTCTCTCTCTCCAAATAGAACACGAAATTATATACGAAAAAAAATTTTCATTATTCACCAAGAATTCTACGTTAAACTGGTTTCGTTTTGCATTCGAAAGAATTAAATTTGAAATTTTATTTCCATTGTCGTTGCATTATGAAATTTTTATTATTTTTTATTTGTTGGTGTGTCTCTGTGTTTGGAATAAACAAATCTGGGAATTCCCAACTTAAAATATAAACAAATCTTTGTTTCTTATTCTTCTTCGCCTTTTGTTTTAATTTTTTTTTATTAACTAGAGAATGATAAATGATGTTCACATTTGAAATCATTTTGACGAGGCTTAAATGATTTTTGAAATGATTTTGTCTTGTTCTTTGTTTTTTTTTTGTTGTTGTTAATCTTTCAATGAAACATTGTTTTTGATGGCAATTTTTTTTTAACTGAGTTGGAATTTTTAGCAGTTATATTAGCACTTAATGAGTGAAGCGTCAGACACATTAAGCGTAAGCTTTCAGACCCGTACTATAGTACGGGTTAGTGTAAAGGCATGGTTTCTTTGTATTGACTGGTAGGTAGTAGGCTGGTAAACACATTTCTAGCTAGCCATTGTACAAAATGAATTGGCACAGAGCAGGTCAAAACGCCTGCGCATTGATACAGATTTACAACAGACTGCTCGATTCCGAATAAGAAGATTGAAATGTTGTCTGAAAATCTACGTACACGGATTTTGTGATGGAGTACCTGTTTGTCAGGCTGTCAATCTGGTCACAATTTGGTTGATAATCGGTTTAAGGTAATAAGATTCAGTAATATAACGCTTCAGGAAAAAGTTAAACGCCTCCACTTCTTTTGTCATTTCGATTCTAATGCTGTTCTTTAGCTTGTCTGATAATTCCGCGCTGGTCTAACTATACCTCAACAGTTTAGCCTCTTAAAAGCTATTATACCATCATTAGATACGTGCTTTAATTGTATTGGTTAAGTTAGGTTATTTTAGGAGAGGATGTCGATCAAAATTAGGCCTTCAGATCATTTATAATACCATGATCGTCTTATTAGATAGGGTACTTACCGTAAAACTAATTTGTGCTTTCTAAAGAGCTCAAAATAGGTTTCCATTTTATAGCGAAGGCATCAGATAGACCTTCAAAAGATGTTGAATCCATCTAATCGCCCAGCTAAGCATCATCATGCTAAAACAGAATAGTGACGTAACTGCAGTCGCACGCTGCAGCCATGAGTATTGCATATCTACTTACATACATACATATGTGTTTACATTCTATAATCAGAGACTTTCGTAAGGCTAGACTGTGGTTGAGATTCTCAAAGCTTATAAGTTTAAAGACTAACCTGTAATGCCTGAAAGGAGACGATATATCGCACTAACTCAATCACTTTAAAAAGTCTGTACGTTCTTTGTCAAGATAGGGTACCTTATTGCTTAGCTATCAGGCAGAGTTATTCTTAACCGCCCATATGTTATGAGCAGCTGCCATAGGATCACAACAAAGTCAGAGCATGGTCACTAACATACCTCCCACATGCAGTACAATAATGCCATTATTGCCGTACATAACTAGCAGCTGCTATAGGATTACAACAAAGTCAGAGCATGGTCACTAACATATCTTTCACTTGCAGTAGTATAATGCTATTTTATCGTTCCTAACTGCTCTTTCTTACTTACTTAATTGGCTGTTACAACCCTTTAGTCAGGATTAAAACCTAGCTTTTTACAGCACCCATGTAATGTGGATTCATTTAATCCATGACTAGAGAGAGTTATAACTTAACTTCGATTTGGAAGGACAGAATTGAGTTTTGTTTACTCTCCAGAGTTCTTGTCAGAAGATTGTTGAGAGGAAGTCGCCATAAGATATATTTTTTTATTATTTCTTTTTGTCGAGATGTCTCAGCTGGGTTTTGAACCGCAGGCTTTCGGCTAATAAGTCAACGTATTACCTACTGGAATGTGGAGGCTGTAGCTGCTCTGACATTCTCCTCTATGCTACCTATATGAAGGGAATATTAAACTGTTCAGTCATTAAGTCATTAAGAGACGAGCGTCAGTTTAGTTCTAGGGAACGAGCTTTCAAGGTTTCAATATAGGAACGACTATCGGTATACAGATATTCATTTGCCTTAACCTGTCTATAGCTTTCTTCAACATATGAATCTCTTTCTAGAAAATTCCACAATGATTTGAAAGCCTGTTTGATAAGCTCAGTTCAAGTTCGTGTGAAAATATTTAAAAACTTACACACTTTTACTGTGTCTGGGATAACGTTTAAACTTTAACTAGGATTTGTTTGCATTAGCTTGAGGGAAATCAAATTTTGTGGAAGATTTTGTATTCGTTATGGTTTTAAGCGGTTTTCTTCCTGCTTAACTGTATTTGATTCAATCTGTCCCGTTATTTGAAGATTGAAAACGATTTTAGAGGATATTTGAAAGACCATCTTTACAAAAGTGTGTACAAAGTCGCATGGTTTTCTTTTCACAAAAAGAAAGAAGACCTAAACGGGTAGCTGCCAAATAAGTGATCAACAGTGCTTAACAAAAGTAGACAGACAATAAACAATAAAAAAAAAAACAAAAATAATAAAAATAATTGCAAATAAAATTTCGTTTATTATGCTTCAATTTGTGGTAAATTTTTTTTAAATTAACAATCATCATCGTCTGAAGCTGAATTCATTATTACCAGTCGGATACTACAACCAACACTACCACTTAACGTAGAGTAGACCAGAGATGCAATGCAGTTTGTGGGTAAGACGGTCAAAGTGCCAAAGGAAATGAAACGAAAGATGCCACAAAAGAAGCACCATTTGTGTCATAATCAGTTGTTGTTTTTATATTTCGGCTGTTTTGGTGTTTCACTTGGTTTTTCTTTAAAAAAAAAAAACATTTGTTTATGGCCAAAATTAAAAAATAAAAAAATAAAATTGAAGAAAATCATCGCGTAGTCGTTGTTGTTGTTGTTGTACGTACTAAAATAATAATAATTTTTAGTTTTAAAAAACTTTTTTTCTGTTTTTTGTTTTTTTTTTTTTTGTTTTAGAAAGGAGGAAGTGAATTTTATGTTTCTGTGTTTCTCTTTATTTTTCTGGACAAAAAAAAAAAAAAAAAAAACAAAAAAACAAAAAAAATTTTAAACGTTGTTCCTTGTAACCCAGTGTTGGATTGTGGATCTGTCTACACGGTCTCTATTCGAAGGCAATATAAATTTTATTTTTTGTTTTTGTTTTGTTTTGTTTTTAATTAAATTGTATTTCCTATAAAAAGGTTTCTTTTTTTTAATAAACAAAGTTTATTTCGTTAAATTGTATTTATTTTCTTGTAATTGGCTATACAATCAGCCATCACTTAGTAAATTATTTATGATGCCGGGATAAACTGTTGTTTCCCGAAGACATCTTTTGAATTAACGTTAACAAATATGGCATCTGACTTTTAAGGTTGCATGAAGGAAGAAAGAGAGAGAGGGAAAGAGAGATAGATGGAGAGAGAGAGAGAGAGAGGTGAAAAAATGATTTGTGGGGCAAAAATGTTTAAGCTACTCCGGAAGCCTATTACTTGTTAAAGTACAAATATGGAATAGAATGTGGTCGAACAATACACAGAGGCAATTAAAGTTACGGAAAAAATCCTTTCATCATATTGAACATCGACCCTGAAGTAACTAAGCGAGCAAGGATAGCAGAAGGCTTTTAAAAAAGGTTTAGAAATTTAACGGTAAAGTTTCATCACCTCTTATAAGACTGCAAGAAATACAAAAAGGCCTGATAGCTTATCAAATGCTCAGTACATCCTATAAAAACTGAATAATAACAGCCTAGAGATGGATATCAAATTTCGTATTCTGTATGCGTCATTTAATGAAGTTGGCTGCAAGTTAAATTCCGAAGTAATCCAATGCAAAACTTGCTTACTTACTTAATTGGTCATTATAACCCTTTAGCGAGGATTACAAGCCAGTTTCTTATACCACTCTTGTTGTGCTTGTTAATTTTAATCCTGAGTGGCAGAACCTCTAGTTTAGAATTGAGATTTTTTTGACAAGCATTTCATGAGAAATTTATTTACACTCAGAGTTTGTTTTTGCGATAAAACTTCTGAGGGAAAGTCGTCGAGGAAATATTTTTCTTTTCATATTTCATTTCATTCGATATGTACCACGCTCACTATGTACCAGAGATTCATTATGTAAAGTGAGATTTTGGACTCTAAGCTTATACGTTTAAAGACTAACCTGTAATGCCTAAAAGGAGACGCTGATTTCTGACTGACCAGTCAGCCAGGAAGTAGGGTTACATACATCCATACATACATAACATACATACATACATACATACATACATACATACATACATACATACATACATACATACATACTATACATCATACATACAATACATTACATACATACATACATACATACATACATACATACATACATCACTACATTATTAATTGGTCATTACAATCCTTCAGTCAGGATTACCATCTAGTTTCTGTGCTAATTTTATAAATGAACGGCGGATGAACTCCGAGCAGCAGCAGATTTTTCAGAAACTTTTCATGGCAATTTTATTTCAACGCTCCGAGTTATTACCAGAAATCTGCTGAGAGGAAATCGCCGAAGAAAATGCCTTGTTCGTGTTTCGTTTCGTTAAACCGATGTCTGACCGTGGCCTCAACGTCTAAGTATAGTCTCAAGATAGCTGAAGCAAGCTAGACCATGACCTTCAGCATACCCTGTCTCCAACTAAATCGTCTGCATGGATAGGAAAAGGATGCTGGTGGGTTTGAGGAATAATCTCAACGATACATGCGTATAATAGGAAAAACTGTGAAAATTGAGTTAAGAAGCTTATGAATTATGCAGCTGTCCTGGGATTATGAATTGAAGGATGCTGCTATGGCAAGGATTTGCCCCGGAAAGTAAAAGTTTCCAAGAATGTTGATTTCTCATCATTGTAAGAATCGCCTTAATGGCAGACGCCAAGTACAAGTCCGACGACGGTAAAGTTATAAAAATTTCTTTCTTTTTATTTTTTTACAAACACAGGGTGACTTTAAAAATTTGAATAACGTAACGTTTTGATGCATACTTTTACTCGGTTAAACTCTGCTGCAATATGTTGTATGTAATAATGTTTTTTTGTTTTATTTTTTGCTATTTTATGTTTGTGAACAATCTAGGTATCATTAAAACAGAATACAGATAGCAACAACAACGTATTATATCCATGGGCCATACTCGTATGGTATTGTGTTTGCATATTGTTATATTTAGATTAAATAACCTCGTTGTTCGTTTAATTTTATTTTTTTTATTTTTTTATTCTTATTTTATTTAAAAATGTCCTGTTTTTCGAAGGTACTGAAAAATTCTTCGAACTAACTAATAAGAAATAAAAAAAATAAATAGAAATAGAAATGAAAAAAATAGGTACATCACAGGTGGCGTTGATAAGTCGTTGTTTGTTCTTTATATTCGCTAATCGAGCCCATTTTTGAAAAAAATTTTCCAAAGTGTTTCGAAAAACTGTTCATGAAAGCAATGAAAAATCGCTGTAATATTCCGTACATACATACATACATACATACATCCATACATGTCTGGTGGTATAGCGCATTAAAAAAAAAAAAGAAACTAAGCAGTTGAAGGTGTGTTTAAAACATGAGCTTGTATTCTACTGGGTCCAATGAAGGGTGTGTCGCCGCTATGCATTGCCTTTCTATTTCGGTTAAATGCATTGCCGGTTTTCAGTATCAAGGATTTTAATTTTTTTTTTAAATTAAAAATTTATTTGCTACTCAAAGTGCAATATGTGCTGCAGCATTAAATCGTATTCGAATATGATTGATTAACTGTAATAAAGGAATCGATGCTTGAAATATTATCGGTTAAATACAATTTCCCTTGGATTATTTACTCTTTGTCCACCATTTCTGTATATCTTTTTAAATAGCAAAGGATTATTGAAGTTATCGAAATAGATTCGTTTGCAAGATGTCATCTTTATTTTAGCCCAAGAACATTATCCCCGAACTATTTCTGCAGCTTAGGAAACAAGAAATACTCACCTGTTGTAAAATTTGAGGAACAGAGCTGCTGAATTAGAAATTCGTAGCCAAATTTATAGGGGTTTTGGCCATGAAAGCTATACATGCGTGCATATTAGGATTATTCTGGTGCAAAAGACATTTTTTCTTGTCTCATTAAGTCCATCCAATAAGTCAGCATATTAACAATGGCGATATGGATTCCCTAATGGATAATGGATTAACCGCTTACATATCGAAACAGAGCCTTCATTACTTTATTGGTTCTTAAATCTGATTTGGCCTTCTTTGACACCAAAAAAAAAAAAAACTCAGTGTTTTGACTGCTTTTTGTTCTCCCGTTTGTTGTGGTGCATCCAAGTTTCTCCTACGTTTTCACGAAAAAATCACGAGAACTGCTTCATAACTAACTTTGAACATTTCTCCGTAATTGTGTCTCAATTGTGTTTAAGTTGATTCCCAGCAAATGTCATACCCGCCTTGCGAAAATCTTCCTCATATCCACATCGAAGTAATCATTCCAAATTAAAACTAATCAGCCATATGAGATGCCTTCTGCTTCCGTAATCTTCTGCATTTTTAATCTGCGCTCATCCAATATTATAACGATTTATTCGCCATTAGATTCAAAGGTAAAGACCGCTATTCGGTATTCAAGACAGTCTGCTGTCAGTGGCTATCAAACGTAAACTATACGAAAACTATACGTCTACCCAATACATTTTTGTCAATGATTTTGGTTTTGGGCAAGAATAGATGGCAATCCTATCGTTCTAGTACTAGCTAGCGAGCAAATGTCATACCCGCCAGTGCCTGCTAAACGCAAACTATACGTCAATCCAATACTTCTTTGTCAACGGCTTTGATTCTAGGCAAAAATAGATGGCAATCCTATCGTTCTAGTACTAGCTACGGTATAGGAATCTGCTAATTAACTGAGGAAATATTTGCTCTTTCGTACGCGTTTTTAAAACACTGGACAGCAGAGTTCAGACGAGTCCCTATGTTCTATTATTATGAACATTCTAGGGTCCTATTAACCGCAGAGTTTAGGTTGTAAATGCTTAAGGAAATCCATAGAATTGTTTTTGATGATTGCAGCTGAAGGAGGAGTAGGTGCTAGTTATTACCAGGTTACTTTATAACTTCTAGAGGAGTTATTGTCACGGACATGTAGAGAGCAGTAAAAAGCATTTCCAGTGTGACAGTCGGAATAATCGTAGTACTTTAGTCAGGTTTACAACCTAGCTTCTCAAACTATCCATGTTGTGTATGTTAATTTTATACAAGAGTGTCAGGACCTACAGTTTACAGTAGACTCCGAACCACAAGTTTTTAAGAAACTTTACACGAAAAATTTTTTTTATTTACACTCGGAGTTTTTACTAAAAGTCTACTGAGAGGAAGTTGCCGAAAGAAATGTTTTTTATTTCATATTTCTTTTTTTTTCTTTGTTTCAGATGTCTGACATGGGATTTGAACCATGAGCTCTCGTTTAATATGTTGAAAAAAATACTACCTACTAAGCTGCGGAGATTTCATGATCATGGTTTAGCTGCAATGCCGTTAACGGGTATGTAACAACATTTATTGGTTAAGTTAGTTTAGGTTAAGTAAGCGGCTAGCTTGTCATTCACAGGCAAGCTCAGTTGATGGCCATATGGCCCATTATGTTAGCCACGGTGAGGTCAAAGACTTCGAATTAGTTCCCTTGAAAAAATTACTACCTTGAGAAAGATGTGCTTACAGTAAAAAAGTAGAGCCTGCAGTTGATAGCTATTGTACGAAACTAGCTACCTAAGGTACCTTATCTATTAAGTATGACTGGAGAAAGACTATCAAATTATCAGAATATTATGTTGAGAAATTTATTTTTGCGGTTTAAATAAACCGAACATGTTGATGCCCTCTTTGTAATGCTTTAATCGGACGATAAAACTGTGCTCAAAGTAAATTTTATAAATTATATAATTAACTGCCTTACATATGTTGCAATAGCAATAAAAACATTAAAAAAAAATTCGGGTTTTTTTTTTTTATCAAATTCCATTCGTTTTGCTTAATCCCATTCGTTTCGAATATTTTTGTTTTCCCAAGTGTTGCCAATTCCATTAAGAATGGAATATGGAGGCAATAAATAAAACCAATTAAATTCAATTTCTTTTTTTATTTTTTTTTAATTAATTTTATTTATTGTTGTTGTTAGTTTCAATGTTTTATTTTATTTTGTTTAATTAATTTAATATCCATAAAATTAATTTTTGTTTGTTTATGTGATTTCTGTTGCAAAATGATGCACTCTCCACTATCCCGAGGTGGAGGTGGAGGAGGAGGAGGAGAGTGTTAAAAGGGAATGAAAAACAAAAAAACAATAAATTTTAAATTGTAATCATTGTAATCAAAATTAATACACAATATTCGTATGTCTTATACGTGTATTCATTCGTGTAAGTGTATTTACATTTTTCAATAATTAATTAAACATTTTAATTATCATTAAGTACATATTTATGTATGTATGTATGTATGTGTATGCATATATGTATGTATGTACACTACATCACTTAATAAACTTTAATAATGAATTATTCTTAATAAAGATGAATTCAATTTCAAATAATTATTACAACTTTACATTGCTACTATAAGCAGGAGCGGGGGTGGGGGGTGGTTGGGGAAGATAGATATAATTTCAAAAATTACAGTGTTTCAATTCATTTCATTTCATTTTCATTCTCTTTTTATTGTTATTATTATTGTTAGTATTATTAATTTTTATTTATTTGTTTGTTTGTATATTGTTTCATAAATCTTCTTATAATTCTTCTCAAAATATATGTATTCTGTACACGTATACACAGTCTGTATTTGATTTTCTTTTCTTTCCTTTTTCAAAAGGTAGTTTTGTTCCACAGTGTTTTAGATTTTATTTCATTTCATATTCATTCATTCATATTTAAGCATAATAAAAATTTTAAATATTTTTGTGCGTATAGTTCAATAGTGTCCTAAGAAAGTAGGATTATAAGTTCAAATCGAAAAATACCAATAAAGAACAAGAACGTGGGTAGTTTACTAAGCAACTAAAAAGTCACCAGACAAATCATATGCTTTTAAATCAGTTATGCTAAGCACTTTACCGTTAAGTATCTTCTATGCAAACAATAATTATCAAATAAAATTTTGGTATCCTAGCAGCTTCAATCCTCATATTTTGTTTGGTTAGAATGGAGCTACAAAATCGGAGATATTTTAAGAAGAAGGCAGGACCAATAAGTGTTTTTTTTTTTTTTTTTTGGATTCCTTACCTCTTAACTTAAAACAATTCATTTGCCAAAGAAGAAGAAGTAAAATGACCCCATTTGCACAAAGCGACCACACATATTTGATCCGATATGTATATAAGAAGAACAAAACTTGCATTAAACTTCACCGGATTCCATCTTAGGGACCTCATAACAGTTCTAACGGGCTA
>QOCX01005985.1:0-11990 GCA_005959815.1 Sarcophaga bullata | reverse complement strand
ATTGTTTATTTGATTTTGTAAATTTGTTTTCAAATAAATCGTTGAAAATTTATAAAGAAAAAAAAAAAACAAAATCAGCGTGAGAATCATTCCTTTTTAAAGGCTCTTTTCTAATGTGGCCATCCTTTTCGATAATAAATGTCAATATTTATTAACAAGACTGTTTGTTTTTCTAAACATTATTAAACTGTTATAAACTATGTTCTGCGGTGTGTCCTGAATGTGCAACATTTTATACCAGCCAAGCAATAGTGTTTCAGCAATAGATCCTGATATAACAATGTTGATGAAAGTAATGCAGCTGGGGTGTGAGTACAAGCAGTAAAATCGATTTTAAATTGTTAACTAGGTATGACGAATAATCTCGTCATACACAAAGTACAGCTGGAATCCTTGTCTACAAGTCAAGTTCCACGCAATAGTTTCAGTAATAGATGCTGAGACATCAATGTTGATGAAAATAATGCAGCTGGGATGTGAATCCAGACAAAAATCCATTTTAATTTGTTAACTGGACATGACGAATTATCTCGTCATACACAAAGCACTTCTGCAATCATATTCTACAAGTCAAGTTCTAAGCAATATTTTCAGTAACAGAATTTGAAACATGAATGTTGATCAAAATGATGCAACTGGGATGAGAGTGCATACAGTAAAATCGGTCTTAACTTGTTAACTGGGTATGATGACATTATTCGTCATACACAAAGTAAAGCTGGAATCATTTTCTACAAGTCAAGTTCTAAGCAATATTTTCAGTAACAAATCCTGAGACATCAATGTTGATGAAAATAATGCAAATGGATTGTGTAGGCAACAAAATCGATCTGAATTTGTTAAATGGGTATGACGACATTATTCGTCATACACAAAATAAAGCTGGAATCATTTTCTACAAGCCAAGTTCTAAGCAATATTTTATGTAACAGATTTTGAAACATGAATGCTGATCAAAATGCTGCAGCTGGGATGTAAGAGCAGGCAGTAAAATCGATTTTAATTTGTAAACAGGTTATGACGAAATATATTGTCATACGCAAAGCTCTTATGCAATGGGTATGACGGATAGTCTCCTGTAATATTGTCTAGGTTGTGTGTTGGTTTATTGGACGTATGACCACGTTTCAATCCCCCAGGTTCAGACATCAAAACCGAAAAGCATGAAGATTTCTGGCAAATACTCTGAGAGTAAATAAATTTGTTATGAAAAGTTAAAAAAAAAGAATCTGGCATTCGGAGTCGAC
Source organism: Sarcophaga bullata (assembly GCA_005959815.1). Lineage (NCBI taxonomy): Eukaryota > Metazoa > Arthropoda > Insecta > Diptera > Sarcophagidae > Sarcophaga > Sarcophaga bullata. Next base: position 10,743 of record QOCX01005985.1, on the reverse strand, counting down.
TTTAAACTGTAACTCCCACGACTCAAGTATAAAATTAATGCCTGTAGAGTTGTAATGACCAATTTTGTATTTATGACGAGATTTTTCGTCATAGAAATTTTGCCGTAACATTTTGAATGCTTAAACCTCAGTCATCTTTATCCTGGACGATTTCCTCTCAGCAGATTTCTGGCAATAACTCTGAGTGTAAATAAAATTGCCATGAAAAGTTTCTCAAAAATCTATCGTTCATAGTCCACTTTAAAGTGTGGGTCCCGAGACTCATGTATAAAAGTAACGCCACCGCAAATAAGAGGTCTGTGAAGCAGGTTATAATCCTGACTGAAGAGTTCTAATGACCAATTATGTATGCATGACGAGATCTTTCGTCATAGAGATTTTGCAAGAATGCTTTAATTTCAGACATTTTCCTGGGCGATTTCCTGTGAGAATGAATAAAATTGCTATGAAAAGTTTCTCATTAACTTGGCGTTCTGAGGCGAATTTAATCTGCAGGCAACGCCACTCATGTATAAAAATTAACGCACACAGCATAAGTGGCTTCTGAAGTTAGATCGTAATTCTGATTGAAGGGTTGTAATGACCAATCATGTATGTACACGTATGTATGAAATCCTGATCGAAAGGTGCCTTAGACTGTTCAACACCGTATTTCGTGATAATTTGTCGAAGAAATTTGTGTTTATTTTCCGGAATACTAACCATTGCCTTGAAGGCTTACAATGCAACTTGAGATGCATAAAGGACTGAGGCATGGAGGAGAGACATGGCAAAGGAATCATGACTTTTTTGATTAACCTTTTGAACGCAAGCACATTATTTGACGCACTAAGCATAGATAGGAAGTTGGAATGGCCAACCAACCAATACAACGCATTCATCTACGCATTCAGCCAAAATTTTTTGTTGTTGTTTTTCTATTTCCTTTTTCTTTTAATTCAATTTATTTTGCTTGCAATTTCTTTTATTAAATTATATGCAATTTATATGCTTCTTAAATGCATATGCATACATAATATGCATGCAACATATGTTCTATGATTCTATGATTTTCGTTTGTCTAGTACATCTTGCTTATTTGATTATTGATTTCCTATTTTATTTGCTTATTTTTCAAGAATCTATTGGTCTTTCAACGGATGGATTTGCCTTTGGTTGGTTGATACTTTTTTTTTTCATTAAATTTATCGTTGAAGTTGCATCTTTATTTGCATTGTAAGCCGTTGCTGCTGCTGCTGCTGCTCAAATGAATCTGCGTTGTTGTTGTTGTTGTCGGTGATAAATGTTCTCCAATAATTGTTTTCGATTTGTTTGATTGTTGTTATTAGTTTCACATTTAATTTTCCAAATGCAAAATAACGATAAACAAACACACAAAACCCCCAAACCCCCACCAAAACCCCAAACTCATGGCAGGAGTATTTAGTAGCCAAAGATAAACGCTCATCAAACAGTAGGTACATAGACAGACAGACAGATGTGCATATTATTATTGCTTTTAAGGCATATTTATTATTGTGTAATACCTGAGTTATTAACCATCTTTTTGCAAAACAATTTACTTGGCAGCCTCAATCGCTTTGTTTTGTTTACTTTATACTGGGCTCGTGTTATTTATTAGCGTTTGAGAGAGAGAGAGAGAATTTCGTAAATAATTTACATACAATGTGACAGGAGAGTTTCTATTTGTATTTAATGAAGTTATACTGTGAAGATTTCTTAAATATTTTTGAGTTTTTCCTTTAAATTTAATTTAAAATTAAGCACACGAAAGAATTTTTGTGCAAGTTTCAAAACAAATAGAAGAAACCGCTAAGTAAGCATAGTCCATTCCAAAATGAAATTGCCAAATCAGGCATCTCTCAAGGATAACGTAAAGATATCTTATATGTGGGCTACCGTAGCCTAGTAGGTAGAGTGCTGGCTTGTTAGACATAAGGCCGCGGTTCAAACCCCAGACCAGACATCTCCAACAAAACGAAAAAATATTTCTTCAGCAACTTCCTTTCAACAGATTTCTGGCAAAAACTCTGAGTATGAAATAAAATTGCCATGAAAAGTTTCTCAAAAGTCTGTCGTTCGAAGTTGACTTTAAACTGTAGATCCTGCCACGCATGTATAACATTAACACACACAACATATAGTCGTGTGAGAACCTAGGTCGTAATCTTGACTAAAGGATTGTAATGACCAAATTATGTATGTATGTCTGTATGTATCTTATATGGGTTTGATGAGGTTAATTAACCGTTTACATATTCGAACTGAAATGCTTTCTTCCTTAAGTAGCATAAGTATTCTGGCAACATGTTTTAGATCACTTACTTGCCTTCTCTAGAAATTTTAGCATTTGTCTAGCAAGAAAATTATATTCAAAATTAGCAAGGCGCCCCTTATCAGTAACTCAAGTTTTTTTAGGAGAAGAAATATTATCTACAAGGATCAGAAGTATATGAGATAAGAGTATGAGTATAGCAGCGGCCTAACCTCGCCATGTCCCGAAAGAAATCCAGTCAAAAATCCCTCTCTTGATTTATACAAACATACCCGGCGTAGTCGTTGTAGTCTAGTGGGTAGTGTGTTGGCTTATTAGACGTAAGGCCACGGTTCAAACCCCAGGTCAGACAAAATGAAAATGTGAAAAGAAATATTTCTTTGGAGACTTCCTCACGGCCAACTTCTGGCAAAAACTTCGTGAGCAAAATAAAATGGCAGTGAAAAGTTTCTTAATAATATGTCGTTTGGAATAGACTTTAAACGCTAGGACCTGCCACTGATGTATAAAAATTAACGCACACAATATAAAGTGGTGTGAGCAGATAGGATGTAAGGCTGACTGAAGAGTTGTAATGACCAATTACGTACGTACGCAGCAGCAAGCATGACATCGCTCATAATATCGCGCTTCAACAATCGCGCATACTATACTCACTGTGTCAGGTCTGATGCCGACCACAATTAAGCTGTCAAAAATGACACCGCTAACCATAATGACGTAACAAAATCCACCAATATTCGGGCCGTCAAGCATGATGCCGAGAACCTCCAACAATGATGCCACAAACAATGATCGCGATAAAATAGTAACGACATTGGTATTCTGTCATCTTTACGCTGTTAAAATTTGACTTTGGCCATACCAATTAGAATGCTTTCAAAAATACAAACTAGTACCAATTTTCTTAGTCTACTGATCAAGTTACCGTGCATGGCAAAGCGCTAACCGGTTTTTGTTCAGGCCATAAAACCGCTCTCGTTTGAAAACTTTTATGGGACTTGAAGCTATCATTTTCCAGATCCAGATCTAAAATTTTAAAAATGTTTCTAATAAAATTCAGTTCTACGAAATAATATAAAAACGTAAATAAGATCGAACAAATCTCTACGCCATTACCACCATTACAGGGAAAAGAAATATCAAATCTATAACATGATTTAGGGAGCTCTGTAATATGTTGCAACAATGTGATCAACATAAAACTACAGGCTGATCACAAATATCATTTTTCCAAAAATTTTGATCGCATTTTAAAAATATAAATTTTAATGAAAGCGTAAATTGCATAAATTTATTTTCCTTAATAAGAAAAACACATGAAAAAAATAAAGATGATTTGAAAGACAAAAATAAAAACTGTCGTTGCTATACAATTGAGATTAACCTGATAAATCGTGATGATCGCAGCGATCTTTATAGTGTAGATAGAATAATTTTTTATTGGTTCTCGTCATGACTAAAGGTTGGAATACAAAATAAGCAAAAACTTACTCCAATGATACTCGATAGCAGATATCGATAGTATCTTATCCAATCTATAGAAATTAAAATAAAAAATTCTCTCCAAATAAAAACTCCTCAAAGATACGAGGATGGGCCAATAAGGTGGTGACCTTTTGAATTTAATAAAAGCTCTTGGATAAAAAGAAAACTTTTTAGCACATAAGTTGGAGTGACTATTTTTTTATGTTTTCTAACTTAAAGAAATGACTCGGAAAGAGGAGATTTTACTTGCAAAAATCAAATTATTCCGATGATCTGGACATATTTCATGAAAGAGCCATAATTTTGAAGAAACTTTGAATAAAAAAATGCAGAGTTTATTGGAGATAATACAGTAATATTGTGTATAAAATAGACTTCTGTATCCAAAAAAAAAGAAAAATAAATTGTGTATCATTCAAAAAGCCATGGACTTACCTATCTAGACTTGAAGTAACTAATTCTTGCTACATCAAAACAGTGCCTATTTTCAAAAATCAATCAGTTTAAGATCGAGATGCTTAATCAACATACCAGAATTACGACTTAGCATGTCACACCACTTATGTTGTGAACGTTAAATTTATACATTGGTGGGTGGACCTACAGTTTACAGTCGACTCTGAACAACAGATTTTTGAGAAACTTTTCATGGCAATTTTTTCTCTCTCAGAGTTTTTACCAGAAATATGCTCAGAGGAAGTCGCCAAAGAAATATTTTTTCATATTTTCGTTTTGATGCTCTAAACTGGGGTTTGAACTGTGGCCTTACGTCTAATAAGCCGACACACTACCGACTAGACTACGGCAACTGCAAATAACTTATTGTTACTAAATCAATCAGTTAAAGCTCGAGATGCTTGATCATACGTACATAATTGGTCATTTCAATCCTTCAGTCAGGATTACTATCGAGCTTATCACACCAATTTTATTTTGTGTGTTATACATTATATTCACCAATTTCTTACTTACTTGGATTAATTTCTGTTTCGAAACTTGAGGAATAACTTGGTTATAAAAGAAATTAGAGAGCTTTTGACGGTTTTTGCTATCAAGAGAATTGCAAAGCCATTGCAACATGTTGCTTGGCAAACTGGTTCTCAGTATAAGGAGATTTCGTTGAAAAACAAATCGGTTAGTAGTCAGGATTACGACTTAGCATCTCACAACAGCCATGTTGTGTGTGTAAATTCCTTTTCATGAGTAAGTCGACGGACTTACAATTTAAAGTCGGTTTAGAGTGACAGATTTTTTAAGAGGCTGCTTATGGCATTTTTATTTACTCTCAAACAGTTTTACCCAAAATTGCTGAGATAAAGTCGTTGAAGAAATATTTCTGTTTATATTTAGCTGGGATTTGAACCAAGTTATCTAGACTACAGCGTTACTTCGTAATGATCGAAGTATGGTTTAGTTTTCTTCAATCTTAAGGATGTTCAATCTTGCTATTTAAAAAATAAAACATTTTATTTGTTTGTTTTGTTTTGTTTTTTTTTTTTTTATTTTTTTATTAAATATTTTTAAACCTTAAACTATTTTTTATTTTTTATTTTAAATTTCATTAAATTAAAATTAATTTCAATGATTTTATTTATAAAATAAATTTACACAAGAATGTAAATATACTTACAAATAATAAAAATTTAACAAAGAAAATGAAAATTTAAATTAAATTACAGCACAAGACAAAAATAAAATGAAAAATGGCTTTGAATTAAAGCAGGAGTTATGTTCAGAAAGAAAAAATTAAAAAAAAAATTATGATGAAAAGATTAAATTTAAAAAATAAATTAAAATATCAATTAACATTTTGGGTCTTTTTTTTAATATAAAATTTTTATTTAATTTTTATTTTTTTATTTAATTTTTATTTTTTTTTAAATTTTGCTTTAAAAAATTGAAAAAAAAATAATATTTAAATGACCTAAGTTTAGTATTTTAAAATGTTTTTTTTTAAAGTATTTAATTTTTTTTTGTTGTTGTCTTATAATTAACAATTATTTTTATTTTGTTTATATAAATAATTGTAAAATATAGGAACAATTTTTTATTAATAATAACAGATTAGATTTATTTTGTTTGTTTTTTTGTTTTTTTTTTTGTGTTAGAAAAAATAAAATTAAAAATTAATTTTTTAAAAAAATAACAAATAATTTTATAAAAATTACAGCCACTTGGTAGTTTTATTTCTTGGGTTTTTTTTTCATTTTTTTGTTATACATTTACAAGGGATTTTTTTTTAATAATTTTTTTTTAATTTGCAACTTATTTTTCAGGCTTTAAGGCCTTCTGCTGGGTTAGTAAATAATCACAAATTTCTCAATACTTTTACGTTTTATTTTTTTTTTTATTTATTTTGTTTTTGTTTATTTTATTAAAGTTTTTGTAAAATTTTTGGTTGATTTTTTTCTTTCAAAATATTTTTATTTTTTTTTTTGTTTTTAATCTTAGTTTTATGGCTTTAATTAAACAACTTTTTCTCGTTTAAAAAGTTTGTGTACTTTTATTTCTACTACACATAAGGTACCATTTAATACAAAAAAATGATACCTATTAGGTACCTTGTTTTTTTTTTCGCTTAAAACTATAGGTTAGTAGGGGTATTATGCATTTATTAGCCAAAAAATTTTTCTTAAAAAATATTTATTTTGGCTAATTATTGGACTTTAAAAGGTTATTGAAGGGGATGGAAAAAAACTTGTGCTATTTTTCTAACAATAATGAAAGCCTTAAACTAAAATTTTTATAACAAAACAAATTTTAAAACTAGAAACATGGCCAAAGCATAAGCCAAAAACTATTTTTTAACAAATTTCTTCAGTTTTTTTCTTTAAATCATAAATCTGGAGCATATTTTTCATATTAAATAAGCAAATTTAGCCTCTTTAATAAATTTATTAAAAAGAGTTTTTTTTTATTTGTATTTAAGTTGTACCAAAAACGTGTGATTTTGTTCTGCAGCCAACTTCACTTGGTGGTGGTTTTTTTTTCAATAGAAATTAAAATTTTGATCTCCAAAGCAAAAGCTGCCATGTAAAATATTTTTAATAAAAATTAAATGGATTTTAATTTTAAATAAAGCTTTCTTTTTAAAAACCTGAACTAAACTTTTTTACAAAAACAAAAAAAATTTTTTTTAAAAAAAATTTTCAAAAAAAAAGAAAATTTTTTGAAAAAAAAATTTTTTTTTTAAATTTTTTTTTTTAAACTTTAACTATGTTTTCAAAAAACAACAAAAATTTCGTGGCCTTTTCTTTTTTCTAAAATTTAATAAAAAAAAAATTGAGTTATTTTTGTTTGTTTAAAAATCCCTGTCTGTATAATCATTAGCTTTCCTTGTATGTCTATGGTTAAAGATTAGTTCTCTTGTTTTCATTTTCAATTAAATTTTTTTTATTTTGTTATTAATTTTATTAAATATTTTAATTTTGTTTTTATAAATATATTAATAATATAAACGTTATTTTGTTTTGTTTTTCTTTTTCTTTTTCTTGTCTTATTCTTATAATTATTATGATTAACGAAAGAAAAAAAAAATAAAACAACACCAGGAAAAGTTAAAACGAAAGGAAAATGAAAATACTTTTTCATCTTAAACTTATTTAATGTTTACTACTGAATTCAGCCTTGAATTCATATACTGACATAGTACCCGTGAAAAAGCCTAAAACGCCAAAGCATATGAGCAAAGCATTTTTCCACAATCGCCATTTGAATCGTCCATAGCCCGGATCCTCATTGTATACGGCCATTCAATAATTGATGGCACATCATGCCCAATGTACTTAGGCACACGGCACCAATAGAGAAAGAAAAAGGGGCCCAAATTGGGCAAAGCAACCGCAATAGCACACAAAGATCTGGAAATAGAGAGAGAAAAAAGAAAAATTGTGTTTTTATAATGCCGGGATATGATAACACATGATAAGCATGTCTAGAAATGGATGGACTAACCAATGACAGAAAATTTTCTCAAATTAAACCCAAAAATTTATGTCTGCTACTGAACGGCTGGGTTTTACTAGCTTCGCTTTATATACATGCGCCATAGAAATCAATGAAGTCTACTGTTATCATATACCGGTTTATAGGCACTTTGAGTTTAGCTAGGTTAGGAAGATAGTTTCAAATCCAGAGAAAATATTTTTCTTTCATAACTGCAGTACTCCTGATATCTTCTACATCTGCAGTAACGTTGACTACCTATTGGTGTAGAAATCAATGAAGTCTACTGTTGTCATACACCGGCCTATAGAAACTTCGATTTTAGCTAGGTTAGGAAGATAGTTTCAAAGCCATAGAAAATATTTTTCTTTCATAACTGTAGTACTTATGGTACCTTCTACTTCTGCTGTAACATGATACCTATTAGTCCAGGGTATCTCTTTTCTACACACAGCCTTTTAGTCAGGATTACGGCCTAGGTTCTCACACCACTTATCTTGTGGGTGCTAATTTTATACATGAAGGGGAGGGATCTACAGTTTAAATTCAACTCCGAACGACAGATTTCTGAGAATCTTTTCATGGCAATTTTTATTTACTCTGAGAGTTTTTGCCAGAAATCTGCTGAGAGGAAGTCGCCAAAGAAATTATGATGAAGATATCTGACCTGGGGTTTGAACCATGGCCTCACGTCTAGTAAGCCAACACACTTCCATACTTCCATACTAGACTACTGCAACTGCTGCTGTTGTTCCCGTATTTTTTAACGAACCAAAAGGTTTAAAAACAGACGTGAAAAAAGGTTATGCCTGCTACTGGACAGCTGTAGTGTATCGCTGCTGGAGAGCTGTAGTGTCTATAAACACCTGTTTTTACAGACTTTGGTGTTGCATCTCTTGCCTTACAGATAATTTGGCGTACAAATGCATTTACAGCACTGTACAGATCTCTCAAATGGAAGCCATGGGTTTAATTTAGTACTACAGCGATACCCCGAAGTTAAATGACAGATCAGATGTATTACCGATAACTAGGGTAGGACGACCTATACAACATTACTCAACGTGACATTTTTAAATGAGCGTTTAAGCTTTAGTTTTAACTTAAGCTGCGTAACCAAGGCGTTTTTGATACTTTGTGGCGGAAATTCATGGTTCTTGATTCATTTACTGACGTACTTAACTGTCTGAAGTATGGTCATTACAATACTTTAGTCGAGACACAACCTAGCTTCTGACACTATCCACGTCTTGTATGTTAACCTTAACCATTAGTAACGGGATCTAACTTTTTACTTGATCTACGAACAACAGATTTGAGAAACTTTACAAAGTAGTTTTATTTACTCTCAGAGTTTTTACCAGAAGACTAAGAGAGGATAATATTTCGATGTCTCAGCTAGGACTTGAACCTTCTTTAGCCTTAAGCTGCGAGGCTACGTGGCGGAAATTCATGGTTTCTGACGCATTTACTGACTTACCTGACTGAAGTATAGTCTAACTAAGGTATGATCATTACAATACTTTAGTCAGGACAACAATCTATTTTCCGACACTACGTACGACAAATTTGATCATTTTTGTCAAAAGTCAACGGAGAGGACGCATCGTGTTGTGTTCCTGTTTCTTTTTACCGCATATTACTATTATTTCTGTCACTGATTTACCTCGTAATTATATTAGCAACGAATTAAAACTTACCACCAATACAACTCTTAAGGCATATTCGGACATGTTTTGTTTCTCTGGAGCGATTTTATGTTTTATGCCCTTCCAGATAATGCTCATGGGCACATAGAACTGCAGCGTAAAGGTAAAGAAGATGGCAATTGCAATCATCAATTTAACGGATTGAGCCAATCTACAAAAATATTACAACAAAAATTGAAATTTAAAATAAATTTCCAATACAAATTCAAAAATTATTTCCATTGTAACTTACTTACTCTTCCACCCGGTAAAATTCCAAGGGAGGTAATGCTGCCCCTGAGTGATTCGCCATACTTTCAAGTAACCAAAGAACCCACCAAGGTTACAAAGTGATTACAAACACCGCAGTGGCAATATTCCAACACAGAGGACACAGCATAACAGTGACAGATTTGTCATCGTCATTCTCCAAGGACATACTACACCAATACCTTCCAAGCGCAAAGATCACACGGTACCAGAAGAACAATGGCACATGTGGGGGCAAATCGGCAACGCGAAACACGTTCACTCCTGGCTCTGCCAAATCGTGAAATGTACGTGAACGTAATAATTAATTCCAACAAAATCAATAAATTTGGCCAACCATGTGAGAACGGCCGTTAAATATTGTTAAATTTCTTCACCACAAACAGCATGAAGATCAACACTGGGGCAGGTACAATGGTAATCATGACAGCGAAGATTCATTTCATTGCCTTCCATAAGAAATCCCAATACTGGTTGTAACGCTTGTGCCCACAAATACGAGGTAAATCAACAACCAGCAACCGAGCTTAAATCGATTACCAAGAAGGTATTCACCATAAAAAGTATAAAACGGCGGACCAGCGGCTGAAATTAGGAGGACCACTCTAAGAAGGCCTGTTCGGCTACATCAGCAAAACCCATCATGGGTATTTTACGTCGCCGACACAGTATGTGGGCACATTTGACCAGGATATGAACACAATACGTGCAAACGGCACCGACCACAAACGTAGCGACTAGACCAAACCATAGACCGGCATTTAGGAAAGCCATTGGCATAGCCAATATGCCAGAACCCAAAGAGCCCTTGAGCAGATGGATAAGGGTTTCCATGTCGCTGCAAAGAGAATAAATGGATATTAAAATGGGGTTTTAATAAAGAAAGAAATTTTGGAAATTAATTCGTATTTTCATGAGACAAAATGGATTTGATTTTTCGTATTTACCGGCAGCAGAGTTTGAGCATTTGTTAATTGAACATTGCGCAAGGATAACTTTGCAGGCTGAAAGACAGATGTTTGGGAAACTTTTCATGACAATTTTATGTTAATCTCCGAATTTTTGCCATAAGCCTGC
>QOCX01005984.1:0-11540 GCA_005959815.1 Sarcophaga bullata | reverse complement strand
AGCTGCCAGAATGTGGAAGAATCAAAATCGGTACAACACTTTTTATGTGAGTGTTTAGCATATCAGAACGGACATCATCAGTTTTTGGGCTACGGAACGTTTGAAGTAAAGTAAACTGGTCGGTTTCATAACGAGCTTTGGTTGCTTTAAGCTCACCACAAACGGATTATGACAAGGGGACTTACTTCACACTGGGTAACACAATGGCAATATGGGCCACCGAGTGAATTTTGCCTGTGAATGGTAATCCATGTGTAAATGGCAACCTAAACTAACAATTAACTCTGGTCAATTCGTTCTGGTAATCAGTTGCGGAGATGTGGGCTGGATTCACGTACCATTTGAGGTCTGTTAGTGCTGCATCATCTAAATCTGTGTTTTTGCCTACTTGTCTGTTATTAAAATACTAAAAATACTCCTTTCGGGAATATTTCGAGATAATCAGTTACCAAACAGTATGGGCAGATATTTACTCACTTCATTTGGTAATTAAGAATTCATTTAGTTAGAACTACGACTTAGCTTCTCATGCCACCATATGTTGTGGTGCTGGCTGGTGTTTTATTCATGTGTGGTTTGTTGTTGAGTGGATGATTTGAACATAAAAAAAATTCATTCGATAATATGTTCAAGAGTATGTGTGTAGTTACTGTAGGCGAAATCTTATCCTTGCCAATTTGCATTCTAAAGAGTTTATTAAAACAATTTCGTTTACGGGTTTAAAAAGGCTTTAATACTTTCGTTGCCTATATGATGGTGAAATATATGGCGCTATAAATTTTATAAATTACAAAATTTCGTAACGTTATATGTTGCCTACAATTATCGACACCAGCAACTACAAGACACAGATGAACCACATATATAGGATTCCGTTATCTAAACTTCTGTAACATTTTCTTCACTGGTCTTCTTCATCCTTTCTTAATGTTATCCACTGGCAACATTATAATATTCCTTCAGTTGAAAAACTCTTATGGGTGTAAACGTATGCAAATCTTGTTGCATTTCTATGACAAGAGAAGATTTACTGCCAGATAAACTGCATTACAAAATTTGTCAAATTCAAAAATAGTTGCGCATATGAAAAAGTAAAATGGTATCCTGAAATAAATCTGTGTGTGCTATAAACCATTTCTTTCCCCATCCTTCTTTTTTCGCCTTATTTTATTTTATTTATTTTTTTTTTTGAGGTTCTTGATATTTTACAATCTTAAATAATAGAAATCTCAATGCTACTTAACAATATGAAACGAATGCATGCCAACCAAATCTAAAAAGAAAAAAAAAGTTGCATCAAGTATAAAATAGACACAAAAAATGAAGATGAATTTTGTCTTTATCTGGAAGTAGTGGTAGTCAGTAGTATGTTAACCTAAAACCTCAAGCTACAACAACAATATTTTTGTGAGTGAGTGGCAAGCTCCCATCAGAACGACAAAGAAAATGAGTGAAATAGAGAAGGACAGAGATTGTACTGCCTGAAATAATAAGTCTACAGCTACATTTTGCCTTTTATCACAGAAAAAAAAAACAACGAATCTTCATATCAACCATATCGCAAAGAAAACATGAAATAAAATACCTCTCTACTGTTCACACATTTTGCCATTTTATAATATCGCCGCCAGTATTGAAAATTGAGAAATTCCGAAAAAAAAAAACTGACACGGCATAACGTGTTGTTGACATCAATTTTCCTTTAAAAGTACGTAAATGCCAATAGGTTTCACTCTCTCCGTTTTAAACCGTACGAAATAAGATCTTTACAATGAGCCAGATTGCCAAAAAACACCCTCAATGAATCGTTTTTATTTTCCAATTCTCCTTTCTAATATTTAGAAGCAATTTTTGCTTTTAATTGTTTAACATCATTATTGTGTTAGTATTGTATAGTATCCGAAGGGCTATGCTATTACATTTATTCATCCTAATGGACTCTGCTCATTTAATAATAGATACCGTTTATTTATATCTAGTAATAGAAAGAACTGCATTCCTCATTTACAATATGTAAAACCTCTGTTGCTACAACGTTTTATTACAACAATTTATGCAAAACTACAGAATGAGGCATTTCAATATTCAAGATGATACACTTGATAAGTCACCGAAAATAACTTTAATATGGTCTTCTAGTTTTACATTCCTGGAACTTTACACGTTTTCGGTGGTTGGCAACTTCATGCCCTTGGACTCGTTTATTTGTTATGTTATTTTAATTTTCTAATCGTTCTTATTCTTTTCAAATATATTCTGTGGCTCATGCTCGTAATTAAACACTTAATGTGTATTCTGCCTTCCCCAACAACAATTCGGCTATTTCCGTTTTGTTTAATTTACGATTTTTTTTTGTTTTTTTTTTTTGATCAACAGAAAGCCGAATAATTAGGCTACCAGCCTGCCTAAATATCATCGATAATCAATTAAGCATAGATCCAGTTGCTCTGATTGACAAATAGAGTACGCATAAATTAGGCTGAAAAGTCAGGACACTCGCGTAAAAGCTCTGTTGTAACATTCCGTTTCTATTCCACATCATGGCAGCTTCTGATTAAGGTCGAGCTTGTCCCAAGAATACCAACGGACTCAAGTAGTTCCCAGGTTCCTCCCCTGCCCACCGCTGGAAACAAGCAGTTTTGACAATTCTGCAAACCTAGACACCTATGCTTTGTTGAATTTTACTTAATTTGAATAAGTAATCCTCCTATCGTCTCTCATTAAACATTCACTTCTTTCCGAGATAATTTGCCGCTTTTAAGTTTTCTCTATGCACAGTGTGCGGGGAACTCAGTAAGAGGCGAATTTGTGTTCACATATATGCTGTAGAAACTTCAACGCAACTCCAGACGCCCTTTATTTACGAGATGAGATTGTAAGCTTTGATTGCTGCTTGACGTTTCGTCCCATAACATATGATTCATGATTCGAAGTCTTGTTGAATAGTAAAATCCTCCTGAGAATACGAAATCTCCCCTAAGCGGAAGGATATTCCGTTATAAATCTTGTTGACAACAAACGGATTACATCACTGAAACACGCACTGCTGTCGTTTTAGATCACTTTTCGTTCTTTTTCTCTCTCTTTCTTGCCAGTATTCTATAGTTTTAAGATATACAATGAAGCTCTCTGTGGTTGGTTTTATTGGTTTGTCTTCAAAACGACACACAGAACGAAAAAGAAAAAATAAAAAAAAGGATTGGGAGTAGGGAAAAAAGTGCAGGGGCGGCATAAATGTTTTATTTGACCGTTTCCTCTAAACCCACAGTATGAATACATACAAATGGAAAGTAACATTGCGGTCTTTAGACGAAAAAGAAGCGAAAACTTCACAAAAAAAAAGAAGAGGACGACATACAATGAGATCGCGGTTAAAGAAATGGTATAATAAAAGAGCGATTTGGTTCGTGGTTCAATGAACTTGTTGACGTCTATAGTACTCTCCATTTTTTTTATGTTTTACGTCTGTGTATGTAAAATAAATGTAAAATTTACATGTATTTGTACAATACAATCTGCATTGTGTAGATGTTTTTGTGTGTGTCTAACGGGATCATGTGTGCATATTTGACAAATTTTGTTGAAGATGGTTGGGATTATTTAAAATTCAGTTTTTCTTCAAGTAAAATCTTTAAGTACGAATCAAAATTCTTAAAAGCTAGATAAGCATTTAAAGTTTTCATCTCAAGTTTTTGAAAAAACTGAATATATGTTAGCTTTAAGTAATTTTAAGATGCGTTATTATTTCTATTTACTTTCTGAATAACAAAACATTAATTAATTATACGTTCAATATTGATATGGCGTTACTTAAACAATATGTTAAGTGTAGTTAATAGAGCGGGATTTAATTCTAAATCAGTGACTCGATTTTTTTTTTTTTTTTTTTATTTATTTTTTTTTATGACGAGATGTTAAAAGTATCTAAAGAGCAGTTTTCAATGCCTGCCACTGAACTAGGAATTAATCCCAAAATTCTGCCAAATAGTGCGCTTGCCTGTTGCTTAGTCGCAGAGAGAGTGTGATGTTAAATGAGTGGCGGGACCTACAGTTTAAATTCAACTTTGAACAACAGAATTTTTGATAAACTTTTTATGAAAATTTTATTGATTTTAGAGATTTTGGCAAAATCTGTTAAGCCGGAAGTTGCCGGAGAAATATTTTTCTATTTCGTTTTGTTGGAGAATGTTGATCTGGGTTTTGAACTGTGGCCTCGGTCTATATGTCACTACTTACTAGACTGATGGCGACTACTTTGCTTGTGCATTTGATAAATTACTGTGACAGATGTTTGGTTTCGTACGCAATATTTATTCTAATATTTTTTTTTAAATCTTTAGCTTACGTATGCTATTTTACTCTCGTAACATAAACACAGAAATTATCATTTTTCCAATTGAAATCTATGTTATTTCAAACTCCACTAATGGCCATTATCGTTATGCATTTATAGTCTAAAGATAACAAAAATTGTTTATTTCCAGAAGCTTTTTTTTTTGTAAAGGTTTTTATACTTCAGAGTTGTCTTGTCTTATATTGAAAACACTACAATACTTTCCTTTTTTTATTAAGCAACTACTTTTTATTATTCCTTTTCATTTACCTTTTTCTTTATAATCTATCTACCCACTCAAGCAATCGTTTATATTTTCATTTTAAATTTCTTTCTTTTTCTGTTTTTGTTTCCTTTAAATAAATAACAATTTGAATTCTATCTATTTCCATTACGATCACAGTAGAATCAAAAGCCAATTTTATTTTTTAATATTTACACCCTACACCCACAATAGCTAAGCGTCATGGTTTCATTCAATACTTGATTTTTTATCGCAGGATCCCACGTGAAGTTGAACTCAACAAGCACATCGTCCCGAGGTATGCGTTTACGGTCCCAAACTTAGGCTTTTAAGACTGATTTGAACAAATATTTTTTCAGAGATGATGTGCAGTCCGGTGAGAAATGTCTACAAACAAAATTCTTCTACAACAAAAGGCTCCAGAGAAGAAGTAATGTGTACCTGTTGCAATTCAAAAAAAAAATCGGCTTTTAGGAGTATTGTGGTCCTGGAGGTTGTAATGAAGGATACATTTTTTCGCAATCTGATGATAGACCGTCGAGCAACAAGTATGGGGTGATATATGTTTGCAACAATTACAGTACACAAGTCATTTCCAATAACGATCGAATGAAACACTTCCTACTGAGCTGCACCAAATTTGATTATCAAGAAGATGATTATGTAATTAAATGGCAGCTGGTAGGATGGATGCTATATCCACGATATATAGTGCACGCTTGAGTATAACACAAATATCATAACATAATATGGCCTCAAACAAAGTTTTATTTGTAAGTCATCCGTAAGTGTTGAGGAAAGGTATGGGTAGTCTCTGTAGTGGTAGTTAGTAGTGTGTTGGCATACTTAGATGGTGAGGCCGCAGATCTCCTGACAAGAAGTCACCGAAGAAATAGTTTTTCTTGGCCTCACTTCCTAATAAGCCAAACCCACCATTACTAGACTATGGCGATTCACTTTGATTTTTTTGCAATGCATACTCAATGGATTACTTGGTATTCTGGACAATAATTTTTTTTTTGTGAATTTTTGCTAATGAGATACTATCAGCCAATGATATCTCTAAATTCTTGCATCATAGCAATAACATTTCTGGTACAAGAATTTCAACAACAAATTGTCGGATAATGGTGGAGCGATGATCGTCTTATTTATTAAACAGGACCGCAAAATATTATGGCTAGTCGGATTTGTCCATCTATAATCATTTTTTTTTTTCTATTCTTATTTGATTTCTTCTCTTCAGCTGTCAGGTTTCTCTTCTAAATTGACAATTCTTTTCAACCCTGGTTATTGAAGAGGAAAGATTAAAGCTAAAACATGGTGCTGTGTAATCAAGTTCTCCCAACAAGAAGAAAAGAAAATAGATAAATATCCGATGAAAAGATAATAAAGAAAAAAAAAATCAAAATAAAAATATAAAGAACAACAACAAATTGTTGAATCTATAGAATATACGGGAAAACGAAATTACTAATTGGCACTACAGATGTTTTTCATCCATAGAGGAAGAAAGGTTACAAACATAAATACTTACTTACATTGGATACTTGTATTTAGAATGTAATATATATATACATATGTGATGTATAACAAAAAATAAATAATAAATTTATACAATTCTTTATAAATATAAATAGTATCGTGTGTATGTATTGTATGTTTAAAGATTTTCTTATCAAACAGATGCATAATAGAAAAACAAGAAAAAAAAAAAAAAAATAAACAAACCAATTTGTTCGATATTTAGTTAAAACCCACTTTCAATGTAAAAAAGCTATTTATGGATTTGAAAATTGGTGAATCGTTCAAGGACTATTTCTTTTTCCTTTTTTTTTTGTTTTTCTTTATGTATATAAAGCATATACAGTGGGACAACAAACAGTCTAGATACCACCAATAATTGCGTTAGCTCACAAGTTGCCATGAATTTAAGCAAAATATGTACAAATAATCTAATGTTTTATATTTATTTTAATTTATTTATATTTTTTTATTTTAAAACAAAATTTGTTGGTTGTTCACAAACCATAAAAAATAATAAGGCAAATAAATAAGTGCTGACACCATACTTTTTGCACCGAAAAATGTACTTACCTCCAAGAAAACTGAGAGTAAATTTAAATAACGAGGTTCAAATATTAATACATGTTATCACACATACAGTATACATACGTACCCATCAGTCGGGATTACGACCTAGCTTCCTACAACATTTATGTTGTGTGTCTTAATTTTACATACGAGTGATTAGACATACAATTTTTTTAAGTAGATTCCGAACAACAGACCTTTTCAGAAAATTTTCGTGGCAATTTTATTTTACTCTCGCAGTTTTTGGCCAGAAATCTGCTGAGGAAGAGCCTGAAAAAATATTTTCCGATTTTCGTTTTATGGAAATGTCTGACCTAATACGCCAAATAAGCCAACATTCTACTTACAAGATTACTGCCGCTTCGCTTATAGGCATGCGATGTAATATCGATTTATGTTGTGGGAAAAAGGTAACTGTAGCGACCTTTGGGTTGTGTATGCCACACAAGGCCGTCCTGTTAAAACAACGTGCCCACGATTAACCAATTGAGATCAAAGAAAGCTGTTTTATCATTGACCTTTTATCAGTGATGTCCTAAGGTCGTTCACAAAGAAATATAAATTGAGGACACAGCAAACAGTGACTTTTTCGGATGTACTGCCTGTTCTTAGCGCACAATTTTTGTTTCTTCACAGGTAATATTTTTAACAGGTTTTTACCTGAGAATTGTTCTTTATTAGAAATTGCTTTATGGTCTGCTTCTTTCGGTCTAAGTATTAGTACTTCTTCATTCTTTGATTTTGTAATTTCCATTGTAGGAATTTATCTAGGTTGAGCTTGCGTATCACCGTAATACTAATAGGTAATGTTGTTGGTTCAAACCCCTAGTCAAACATCTTCAACAGAACAAAATATAAAAAATATTCCTTCGGGTACTGCCTTTCAGCAGATTTAAGAAAAACAAAAAAAAAAAAAAAAATCTAAGAGTAAATGAAAAATTGCGATTAAAAGTTTCGCAAAAAAAAATCTGTCGTTCAAAATCGACATTAAGCCGTGGGTACCGCCACCCATATAGGACTGTGTGGGAAGCTAGTTCGTAATCCCGATTGAAGGATGTGTTTCTTTGTTTCCAGCTAAGCACTCTTTCCACGGTTATCAAACACTGCATAAGAAGATCTTAAGGACAGAATTCTATAAGATTTCAAATGAATTTTAAACAGAAGAGCTCTTCGAAATTCTTCACACATAAAGAATATTTTTTTATTTATTTCCTCGTATTTTATTTCATTTTTAACAGAAAGCATGATTATTTGAAACACCAACCATATGGGAGTAGCATTTCCAGCTACAGCGGCTGTCGATCTTCAACAACTTTTCATTACAATGTACTACAGATGAACAGCATTGTGTTGGCAGTAATAACTGCCACAGTAGTAAGAGGAATCAAATATAAATCAAAATAAACAGAAATCACCAGGAAAAAATATTTATTTTATGCTAAAAGAATATACTTCTCTTGGATCCTTTCTTTATTTTTATTTTATTTTGATTTCTTGAAAATTTTCTTTTTCTTTTTTTTATTTGTTTACAAGAATAAGTGCAACAACTTTGATTTGTTAGAATGCAATGCAACATGTTGTTTAAATTTGTACACACACACGCAATAGCACACAAAGGGATAATATAATAATACACATATACACTGAAGGAATACTTTTAACGCTCTAAACTATGCAACATTATTTTTTCTTGTGTAATACTGAACATATTACTGAACATAGTTATGTGATTTGATTGCAATTGTAAATACGAGAGTGTATGTGTATTGGAATATGTTATTATAAGCAATCAATAGTATCTGTGTATGTGTGCACATGAAATTGTATTTGTGTTGAGAATAATCAATGCAAAACATCCGATGATATCATGGCTAAACTAAACACTTCTACACTTATCAGTCTGCTGGTATACTAGACACTTCTATGAGTATGACATGAATGAATGTCTGAGTGGGCGAAAGTGCTTCTTCTCTGGATTTGCATTGGCATGTATTGGCATGCATTGGCTTATCAAAATTCCAAAGATGACTTTAATCATTCATTCTAAGAATAGTTTTTATATTGTGGTCGTACATATTTTCTATTTGTTTATTAAATAAACAAACGAATCAGTATTTTTTAAATTATTCTTATTGATTACAGTTATTTTTGTTTTTCATTTTATTTGTTTGTTTTGAAAGAAGAATGTTTCATAAATGAAAAATGAAAATAAAATTGTACCTTAATGTTTCGATATGAATGTGAGCCTATTAGTACCCAATTTTCTACTTCCTCGCAAGGATTTCTGTGCGGCTTAGCTAATGTATGTCCCATCGATGAAAAACATATGGTCGAGACCCCAAGTATGGTAAATTGGGCTTAAAAGTAGTAAATCCCAACAGAAACCATTGTCATATCGCAGAATTATCTGCCATGTTAAGCCGCAATAGTCTAGTGTGTAATATGTTGGCTATTTAGACGCGAGACAGCGATTCAAAACACCAGCTTAACAATCTTAAGAGCCAAATTTGAATATTTTTTCAGCGATGCCTCTCAGCAGAAATCTTAGAGTAAATATAATTGACATGAAAAGTTTCTCAAAAATCTATCGTTTAGAATCGAATCGATAAGGCTTTAATGATCTCTCATGTTTGTATAGGGTGAGCCATTTGAAAGTTAAAATTTAAAAATGCAAAAAAACAAAAACGTTTTGAAATTTGCCAAATTTTCACTTTTTGTTGTGAATTATAATTGAAATTGATAGATATTGCATTCATATGGCTGCGCGATTGGTATCACAGTACCTCTTCCGATCAGACGAATTTCCGTTTTAATTTTTCGAATGCATGTGGTCTTATGTGGCAATGGCATCACGAATGTTGGCTTGTCGACATAACACTTTCCCTTTAACGGTGCCCCCACCAGAACAGGTGTCAAATCGTAGTTTCTTAGCAGTAGATTGATATCCCAATTTCCGCTAATTAAACGGCTTTCAAACTTTTGACGCATAAATCGAGTGAGCATGAGATGTGTGGTAAGTCACACCCATCCTGTTGAAAACAAACATCGTTCACATCAATACCATGAAGGCGGGTACAAAAAAATGATGCGACAGGGGTCTCCATTGAAGCTATGCAACGCTGTCCTCATTTTCAACCAATGATGCCTCTGCCCACTAGCCGTATAAAACACTCACTCGTTATGGATGCATTAGCTTGTGCATTATTTCGGTAGATATCTTCGATTTTGAAAGCAATTTGAAATTAATCACTATTTATTTACTATTTTAGGTAATATTAGCATAAACACTGTATGACACTGTCATATAGGCTCTCTCCGAAAATTCAAGAAGGCTTTTATTAACAAAAAATGTTAATTATTTTCTATTGAGCTAGCAATACTTTAATCAAGTGGTCAAATTAGAAAAAAAAAAAGAAAATACTTTTAAACAAAAACTTTAAGGACATTAATAATTATTTTTTTTTGTTTTTGTTTTTATTGCCCTTTTGTTTTTCTTCTTTTTTTTTTTTCTAACAACTTAATTTCACACTGCACCCACCTATAATAAGTGGAAACGTTTGTTCATGGTCATTAAACCAAAAATTGTAATCGTAGATGGCATTGTTGTTGACTCAATTGTCATCACCACTATTTGTCAACGAACATAACAATGAAAATGACTTTGACAGTTCACTTGCAATCAGAATACTTTAAGTGTGAACTGGTTGCCAATACAATTCATTGCCATTTTTTTTTTTCATTGTCAGCTTATTTTTGTACAACAACAATAACAATAACAACAAATATTAACAATAATTTTTATAAAGCGTAGAAAAAATAAAAACAACGAACAGAAAAGAAAAAAGAGTTTTGATCGATTACTTAGCACTCTGGATGACATGATAACAAATAAGGGTACGACGATAATATATATTTCAGACCTTCATTCATTCAATCATTCATTTCACATCCAGTCATTATTTTTATTTCTGTATTGATGTACGTACAAACATACAAACAAAATGAAATGAATTACATACTTACAAACATTGTATACCACCAGTCAGTATTGCTTTTTTTTGTGCCTGTGCCTGTGGCTGTGCCTGTGCCTGTGTTTGTATTTGTATTTAATTTCGCCGACTAGCACACAGGCAAGCTGTCATACATACTATTGACATTGGAATATGTAATAAATGAAATGACTTAACAAATACAAAAAAAAGGAAAAACATAGTGAGGTAAAGAAAATGCATGGAAACTAAGAAAATAATGAAAAAAAAGAAGAAAAAGTTAAGGAAGCAAAAAGAAGGGGCAACAGAACCGAAGTGTGTGACAGATGGGGCAAACATTGTAACGCCATTAATGAGTAATAAGCATATTGCGTGTAGTCTTACAACAACAATAATAATCATTACAACTACTACAACTACCACTACACTGGCAGTAATAATAATAACACCAACAACAACAACAATACAATACTTAAAACGAGAGAACGACAAAAATAACAGCAAACAAGGAAATATTAAAAAAAAAAGAAACGGTAAAAAGGAAAACATAAAGGGGAGGCAGAACTAGACAGGGAAAATAATAACAGCGGAAAGAGATACCCTATGTCATGATATACACACACAGTTATAAATTTCCTTGTATTGAAAGTGGGTTTTAAGAGAGAGGTAGACTTTATTATAATTCTCTTGAATTTTTACTTCTCCTTCTAATTTACTTTGAAAGTTAGAAAGCAGGTGTAGTCAGGAATACAATCAAGCTTCTCACGATTCTGAACAGATTTTTGAGTAAATTTTTCATGAAAATTTTATTTACTTTCAAAGTTTTTCTCAAAAATCTGCTGAGAGACAGGATACTAAAATTGCTCTACTGGACCAAGGA
>QOCX01005983.1:0-11993 GCA_005959815.1 Sarcophaga bullata | reverse complement strand
TTGTTTGATTGCCTTTGAATACAAAAACGGCAACATCGTGATAACATTATATCGGTGGTGGTCCAGTTACCATTATTCAAAAATT
Source organism: Sarcophaga bullata (assembly GCA_005959815.1). Taxonomy (NCBI): domain Eukaryota; kingdom Metazoa; phylum Arthropoda; class Insecta; order Diptera; family Sarcophagidae; genus Sarcophaga; species Sarcophaga bullata. The sequence continues at coordinate 11,908 of QOCX01005983.1, read as the reverse complement.
TCTTTAAAGAACAGAAGAATTTAATTTTTTAATATTTTTTTTCAGATACATAGACAGTGTGTTGTAAAAATGGTGGTCCTTAGGCTGTGTATACAACAAAGGAATCGTAAAAAAATTAAAACCGAATTAGAAATTTATTTTTAAATTTCTTTCTAAAGTGAAGGGTTTGATAAAAAATATTCTCATTTAAAAGCCATGGTCAATAACCTACTGCATAAAGGAAAAATTGAATACGCGTATATTGATAAAAATCAGAATTATATTGGCCAACTAGCTTTGGATAACTGAACTGAAATTGAGATTTGTTAACTAAAAATATTGTGTGATTAAAATTTACTGTGAAACTTTAAACGGAATTCTAAATCAATTACGATGCATTGGCATTTTTAACAAACAACATACAACATACAGTTTAATCAAAGTGCTTCATTTGTTAATATCGGAATGTATTTGGGGTTTTAATTGGCTTTTAAACTGTAATAGAATCTTCTTTGATTTCTTATCTATAAGAATTGCTAGTTTCAGGTGTTGCAAAAAAAAAAAACTTTTTTTTATTTATTTCAGGTTGTGTAGCATCTTAAGAACATTTAAACTTTGTATTTTAAAAAAAAAAAAAGGGGCTCGTACACAATGTTTGTAATACGATTGTGGCTCAATGATCTGGTGTTGGTATTGCAAGTAATGCGAGATGCAAATCAGAAATTGAAAACACGTTGCAAGAAAAAAAAAAAAAGAAACTCAAAAAGCAAAACGTGAAGTGTAACAAAACGTCAATTTGTTCAAAAAAAAACCACATGTGATCGTATTTGACATTTGTGAGGAAAACTAATTTGAGAGCTCCTCTAAACAGTCTTACATTGTAGCTTTACACTTACACCCAATCCTTGATTATTTAATAGATTTTTTGAAAAATATTCCTGAATAAACTAAATTAGTGATTGGCATCAAAGCCACAATGTAATCCCCTAGAAAACTATTCCCAATTCATTCTTAATTTTATCTATTGCGTCCTCATTTGTTACAATCAAAAATAATTTCTTGTTTCTTATGTTTTCCATTTGATTTACATCTTCAGGCACCGCAAATTACAAAAAACTGTGAATGAATATTCATCACCTCTGTCGTAAAATAAAAAAAAAAAACTTACAAATTTAAACCCTATTGTTGTTACAAATATTTTGTAATGCGAACAACATGTGTCAACTGATTTGATATTTTGTCAGTTTAAAAATGCTATGATATGTCATACTTATTCGTACTGAAACTGATAGATGAGTGACAGCTCCAACACTCGACCACACGGAAACATAAACAACAAAAAAATCAAATCAAATCGAATTAATAACTCCTATGAGCACGTACGTATTCAAATAGGTTTACAAAACTATACAAACAAATTTATGCTTCATTTACATATATTTGTTGTTGTAATTTTTTTTTGTCTTTATTTTACTTTTAGAAAGGGTGAATACGAAACCTCTATTAGCTTAAGTCTTTTGTAATGATTGGATCGTAACAAACAAAGTATCTTGTTTAAGTCTTTTGTTATTTTGAGATTAATGTGTGATACGTACATAAATCACTCATCGAGTGTGTTGCAAGTAATCTTTTACAACTTATGACACAATGGTTTACATTTTTTTTATTTTCAATTTGGCTTTAAAAGTGTGAATGTTTTTTGTGTAAAGCAAGCAAACAAACGAATAACGTTTGCAAACTATGGCGTCTTATTCTCAAAATTCAAATTTAATGTCTGTTTTAGCTCTGTGAGCACGTCAACAAACTGTGTTGATTTGAACAGTAGTCAGACACTTACCCGTAGCATCACAACGGGCCTCTATGCATGCTCAAGTGTGATTTTGGTTTCCAAGCTACCACTCCTAACCAAGCTTAGTCAGATACAATTCACGAGCTGCCAATGTACCCCTAAAAGAAGTATTGTTTGATGAGGTTTGTGAATCCTAGTTCTTCTAGAGCGACCAAATCGAAACGTTATAGTCAATAGAGCAAGCTACTGTTACACCAGTGGTCGATGGTGATTATAACCAGACGGAATGCATGCCACTCGAAACACGATATCATAAAACTAATGAGAGGAGAGTTTGGTATACTGAAGTCTAAAGTGTAGTATGTTGGCTTCTTAGGCGTGAAATAGTGGTGCAAACTCCACCTCTGATAACTCGCACTAAACGAAAATTAAAAGAAAAAATAATTCTTTCGAGAACTTTCTTTTAAAACTGTTCAGGCAGAAACTCTGAAAATAAATAAAATTCCCATGAAAAGAGTCTTAATCTGTCGTTCGGAGTCGACTTTAAACTACAAGTCCCGGCACTCATAGATAAAATTAACACACACAAGATGGAGATACATATGGTGTCTGCTGCGCAAGGACAAGTCATCCACAACTCTAGCCCTGAAAGACAAGAAGGCGAAGAGTTTGCATTGAGTTGCATCATAGCAAAGAGAAGATGCTGCTTTTAAGTCCCTCCTTATTTGCTTTTTTAAACGTAATTCAAGTATTTATTTTCTCCTTTAGTTTATTATTAAATCATGGATTTTCATACATCTACTCTACTCTTCTTGATCATAATAGTTTCAACATAATAGTTGTCGTTTGTTACCATCATCATTAAAGTGAACAATAATTATTGAAATATTTTTATCATAAGGTAGAGAGAGAGAAAGAGAGAGAGAGAGCGTGTGGGCACCTCGAATATTCTGTAGACATTTATTTTATAATTTGTTTCTGCCCTGTTTTTAGGCCAAGCCTAGTTTATTTAATTAAAAAAAAGAAAAAACAAAAAAAGGCACAAAAAAGACAAGCAAAATTACTGTAATAATACGAACGAGAAATATATTCTAAAAAAAAAAAGTAGTTGCAAAACCTTTATGTCTCTATTCCTTGTTAAATTTAATTGCTTTTTTTTTTAAAGTTAAACAGAAAAATAGAAGAAAATGAAAGAAACTTTTGTTTGCTACTAATTACGACCCTATTCTCTACTTCTCTTAATGACCAGCCATCAACAATTGTTGTTCAAAGCCTCATAGTTAAAGACAAAACTGCCAGTTACTGCTACTATCTGCTCTGCAGATAAATTCATCATAATGACGACGACAACAGCAATGATGATGACGATGACGATGTTGTTGATGATGGAGTAGATCATAATAAAGTTAGCTTTTGAAATTTTGTGTTGTCAAAAGCAATTTAAAATTACAGAAAAACTGAAAAATCATTAAAAATAAAGAACAAAATGAAGAGCAAGAAAATAACGATCATGTGGTTGGTACCTTTATGGGGTATAAAGTAACCTTATTTTTTGCCGGTAATAAAACTTTAAAAAAATTGTATGCCATGTACAACAACACTACAAAATACAAAGTGTAGGGCATAAAAATTTATTGTTTTTTTTTTGTGTAGTTAGTAGACACGCTTACTAAACCAAAAATTACTAAAATTAGCTGATGATCTCCCTTTCTCTCTCTCTTACAGTTAAACGAAGACCAGTATGGGTGCCATTCATCTCACATGTTTGTCCATTATTTCTAAAATAAATTGAATAAAAAATGGAATTGCTTTATTATTCAAAAACAGAAACATTAAATAACCGCAAAACACATTTCCATGGTCTATCCAGTAAGAAAAAAAGAGAAGACAAAATAATAATTTTGACGTTTATTTTTTTCATTTTCCCTTCAAAACTGAAATTGTATCCGAGTTTTTTGTATTGGATTTTGTACGCAATAAAAAAAGAAGCAACAAAAAAAAAGCAACAAAAAAAAACTTGCCGGTAAAAATTGTTCATTGAAAGTTACGCATGCTCAGTGATATGTAATGACTTCAGTGTCCACATCCTGTAAGTGGTTTTTGTTTTTATTATTGTTTTGGTTTCTGTTTCTGTTTCTGTTTTTTTTTCTTTTTTTGTTATTAAACAATGTATTCGAGTATCACTGGATAACATTACCAACAGATTATATTTCAATTTTAGCTTACCAAACTCTTTTCTTTCTTCTTACATTCCAAGTAAAGTTTGCCTTTCAAAAAAAAAAAAAAAAAAAAAAAAAAAAAAAAAAAAAAAAAACGTATCGTGGAAAAAAGAGTTCAAATATTATCATAAATAAAAATGTATCAGGTGGGCCGTCTATCGGTTTAAATTTAAACCACCGATTATTTAGAATCTGGGAATACTTATGTCATTATATTCTTTCGTAAAATTCAGTATATTATCTCCACTGAACCTAATGAATCGATTTACGTTTGATCAACGTTGAGATTTATTGGAAATTTACTTCCAAAACAAAGACAATTGATCGGAAATTGCAGGAAATTGTCGTAGAAAATTTGGTCCCTGGGAACGACCAACAGTGCCCGGTGTAGACAAGTTTATTGCTAAAGTTCGTGAGACTATTGATGTGCCAAAACGTGAGCATGCTCGTACGTTGTGTACACTCAAAAATATTGAAGCTGTGGCTGAGAGTATGCGTGTGACTCCATCAACTTGAACTCCTTATCATTCTCAAGAATTAAACATTTCACGCATGGAATGACGCCTTATGAAGTCCAGTTGGTTCAAGAGTTGAAGTCGCATTGTCGTTTTCGCTTTGCTAGATGGGCCAATGAGAATCTGTACGCTGATATCGATTTTGCAAATAAAAAAAAAAAAATTTTTCGAATTAAGCTCACTTTCATCTTGGTGTGTACGTTTATAAGCAAAACTACCGTGCTTGAGGCTTAGAAAGCCCTCACGCAGTCTTACAGAAACCAATGCACACATTACGAGTGACTGTTTGGTGCGGTGTATGGAACGGTGGCATCACTGGGCCATATTTCTTTGAAAACGACAAACGTGTGATGGCCGTTTAATTAGCCGAGATTGTGATGTCAATTGGCAGCCAAGAAGCTACGATTTGACACCGTTGAACTATTTTCTTAGAGGCGCCGTTAAAGAAAACTCTTATGCCGAAAACCAGAGATAATTGAGCACTTGAAGCTCAATGCGATATGCGACCCTATAAACTCGAAAAGGTACACGAAAATTGTTCCGATCGAATGAGGTACTGTGAGACCAGCTGCGATAGCCATATGAATGAAATAATATTCCATTTCTAACTGGAAAACTAATATTTTGAATATAATAAATAAAATAAAAATAAATTTGAAAAAATTTCAAATCGATTTTGTTTCATTGCGTTTTTAAATTTAATCTTTTAAATGGCCCACCCTTTATATATCAGTACGTAAATGTGTATATTGTATGGATTGTATACATATACGGAATATAAGTATTTATTCGTAATATGTAACATATTTATGTACATACATACATACATACATACATATGTACGTATATTGGTATATAATGATTTGAAATTAGACTTTTAGGGCGATCTTGCAGATATTTTTAAACATGATCATCCTTGTTAATATAAGTGCACTCTGCATTTGGATAAGCATTATAATTATATATGCTAGTAGACATTGAATTCGAAGACATTGGTGTTAAGCTCAGATTAGTGTTTATAGTGGCTTCTGAGGCCCCGTCGGCGGGGGGTCCAAATTGAAGATTGAATTCAATTTTAATATTTTCAGTAAAAATCGTGTAGCAGACATTTGAATTTAATGAAGGTCACAAAGTAGTTTACTAACTGATTTTATGAAAGGATATGATTTAATTACGTATTTGTGAAGGACATTGGCACTACGTACAACTTCGACTAGATTAGACTCGACTAGAGTCGGCTTATTTAACTGTATGTGGGCATAAGTGATGAATTCTATCAACAATGAGATATGAAAACACTTGGAGACATGCCAGTGGCAATATTACAAGGAATCTTTATCATAACTACTCTGGATAGTACTGGCATAATTAATCGTATCCAATGGCAAATGCTACAAATGATAAGATAAGATGTCAGTGAAATTTCAGTCAAAAGAAAATTCAAAGTGAGAGTCATAAGAGAATTAAGAGGATAAAATTTATAACAAAACTAAATGACGATTTCGTTTACTAAACATACATGGGAGCAATACATTTCGATGATGAATCGTATTAGAACAACGCTTGCATATTTCGTTTAAATAAATACTCACTTGATATCATTGTCATGTGTCATCGCTGAAGTATTATCCTTTGTTCGCAGGCTTTCTTCGTCTTCTTCTTTGAACGTAAAACTTATGTCATGAGGATCTGTTGAGGGTTTCAAGTTACGTGGTAAACTCCGATTCCGTAAATTCAAGTTTAGAAATTCTAAATCGCTTTCGCTTAACTTCAGATCGCTCTCGATATGTTTTTGTTGCACAGTATTGTTACGTTTTGGTGGCAAGACGGGTTTATCTTCTTCCAGCGATGCATCGTTTACAATTGATGTTAGTTCAGCTTCTTGCATGTTTTCTGCATGAAGATTAAAGTATTTCGTAACATTTTCCAATGCTGATGGTGGGGTATATGAGGGTTTTTTGCCGCGTATTAAATCGCCCAAATGATCTTCGTCTATACCGATACCCATGAGAAATGGATCATCGAGCAGGGTGTGTTTGGCATTTTGTTTCGTAGGTTCGTTAAACAATTGATCATGGCTGCTAGTGTTTTGTTGCTGTAATTGAGGTTTGGTCAGCGTATGACGATGATGATGATGCTGATGATGATGCAGTTGTTGTTGGTGATGATTAAGGCTTAAACTCTTTAAGGTTTCCAAAGTGTCGCGCAACTGTTTTGTTGGCTTCTTGTTTGTTGCAGGAGAAGTTGTTGTTGTTGTTGTTGTTGTTGCAGACGTAGAACATAGTTCATTTGTATCGCCACCGCCCTTTCGATGTCCTCGTAAAGAACGCAAAAGACGTTTACTTTTCCTTAAGGTACTGTTGGTGTCTTCTGCTCCTCCTCTCACACTTGAACTACTAGCGTTTGTATCACATTTTAAGGGAAATAAAGCCACTGGCGCTTCTTGTTGCTGCTGTTGTTCTTTGGTTTTTAATGTTGTTGCCGTTGTTGCTGTTGCTGTTAAATTAATATTGTTCGTTATCTCTGTTGTAGTTGCATGCTTATCGTCTGACACATCTTCAGCATCTTCGTCTAATTGTGTTTCGATAAAATCTATGGCAACCGTATCATAGTCTGTCGACTCTGTTCGACTCGCGTTATTGTCATTTTCATTATTTAAGTCACTTGTGAAGTTTGTTGTTGTTGTGGTTGTTGCTGTTGCTGCTGTGGATGTGGATGTCGATGTAGATGTAAATGTGGTTGTTGCAGTCTCTGTTGATCACCGTATAAGAAACAAACACCCACATTGTTTGCATGCCAGCAAATTGGCGGTACGTGGTACTACGGGATCAACTGTGATGAACATCCGTTCTCATTTTACCTTGATAGTATTGTTGTTGTTGTTGTTATTAGTTGTATATTTTTTCTGCTAGTATTGTTGATTGTTTGTTGTTGATATTGTTATTTATTATTATAATTTCCTTTTTCCTTTTTTTCTTTTTGGTTTACCTGCCAAGAAGAGCTGTGTTTTACAATCCTTTAAGGTATTTTCTTAAAATTGGACCAGAAACACAAAAAACTGGATAAACAAAAACAAAAAAAAGAAAAAAATTGCTGTTCATGAAACATTTGATTGTTGTGGGAGTACTTCTTGGTAATTATTTTTGTAATATTTCCACTTTTCTTCTGCATCTTGCAATATGCTGATGTATGTCTCTGATGCTTGGTGCTGATTTGATGCTGCTAAAGGCGTTGCGTAATGATGTAGTTGGTAATAGATAATCTTGTTTTCTAAAATTGTCTGTAGTAGTAGACGGTAATTGGACAAAGATTCTCGAACAATAATTAAATTTGGTTATTTTAGCCATAGTAATGGAAGAGCACGTCGTCTCCTCATCGGAGAGTGTATTTAATTGTTAGCACTGCACTATCTTATTTTTTTTTTGCACTACTGGCTCCGACGTATATCATTATTATGGATCTAATGATCTCATTATTATCATCATATGGGTCGCTATGGATGAAAAAAACACAATATTTTGAGGGTTTTTCTTCGTTTACCAAAATAGCTGTGGTATCCCCGTTGTCCACTTTGTTCACCATGGCGAGCGAGAAAGAGGCTTGTGTTGTTTGGGCATTCATGTAGAAGAGAATTTTTTTTTCTAAGGTTTTACTTCATTGATTTAATGAAATCGTATGTACGATAATTAGAAACAAGCAAAGCTTTTCGCATAATAAGAAAACATGATGTTCGTCCATATACGAAAATATACGAGATTTCTGCATAAATATTCTCGTATACTATTTTAACGTTTTACTCAATTATATTTTTTATCATGTATGTTTCAATGAAAAAGCGAAAACAGTGAATAAATTAACCGAGTAGCCTAGTTACACTATTGTATTGTTAGTGTTTTGAAAACCATTGAAGCCTGCTTGGGCTGAACCCTATCATCTTTTAAAATCTTAAATCTAAAATTTCAAATTCAAAATAAAAAATTATGGACCACATTATGGTAGACCAGAATATACTAGAATTTATGGTTTTTTGTTCCGAGTTATATCCTCACTCTCACTACACTCCAGGATCAGACATTAAAGAAAGATATGAAAAATATTTCTGCGAGCGATTTCCTCCCTCCACCTGATTCATTAGCAAAGAACTCTGAGAGCAAATGAAATTGCCATGAAAAAGTTTCAAAAATCTGCCGTTCGGCAGTGACTTTAAAATGTAGATCCCGCCACTTCATTGTAAAAAATTAATACAACATCTTAAGTGGTGTGAGGAAGCTTAGCCTTAGTAAGTCCTGACGAAGGGTTTAACATGATCAATTACGCTCCTCGCATTAATATCTCTGCCAGTGAAAAGAAAAGTTAATAAAAGTTCTTTTAGAGGTTATGACGGTAAATTTTAAAAAATTTCTCTGTAAATTTCAAAGTGGTAATGTTTGCGTGGATTAGGTGTAACGAATGGAAGACGAATCGGATTCAGAGAATATTGTAGAAAAAATGTAACTGTTTAGCTGAGTTCACAATGTTTTTTAACGGGAAAGGATAACGCTTGATTTAAGTATTTCGGTATTAATAATTTCGGGTGTAGGCGGTAGTCTATGTGATGCTGGTGGGTTTTGGCTACTGGGTAAACCAGTAAATATATTAACCAAGCAAAAAAAAAAGTGTTCAGTAAGCGTCCTGCCCACTTGTCCCTATATCCAACTTACTAATCGAATGCCAACATCAATGCACTGTATGAATAGCCATCCATGTAAATATCAGTCTGATGCCAACATCATGCACTGTATGAATAGGGGCCATCCATGTAATTATCAGTCTATCATTCATGTATCTTTTGTCTTTAAATTGGGGCAAATTTTGTCAAATATCGGTTAAAAATAATATTTTAGTATCGTGCAGTAGTCTTCTATTAAGGGTTTACTTATGGTTTTGGGTCCTCAACAAGTAATAGCCCAAATCTAGCTCCTTCTGACTACGATTGGTTTCGATTTATTTGCAATAAAAATGACCCCGATTGTTAAGTTATATTCCCCCGTATGGTACGTAAATTAATTCAAAAATAATTCCTGCATACGTGCTTGGAGAATGGTTAGTTACTTTCGATTTCATAAGATTACTCTGTTCAGTAAAATCAATTTTATTTCTTTGAGATCCTTCTTCGCCTGTTGGTTTATCAGATATGGTGACCTGGTAGGTGAACATGGTAGGTGAACAACTACTGATTCTTGAAAATCCAAATGGAAGCATTTAAACTTGAAACACTAATCCACAAAAGACCATTTTTTTTCGAAATTTGCCAGTCACCTTACAATCAGATCACATGTTGGTTGACAGTCATGTGTAGAACGTAAGTAAAAATGAGTTTCAGAAGTAACGAAGTTCAATATGCCTCTGCATTCAATAAGTCTATACGTCTTACTATACCAGGGGCTGTGGGTCTGTGTTAGAAATTTCACTGTTGCCTAGAACGGCGACAATATCAAAGCCCGGCAATTATGATTAAATTTTTTAAAAACTCTGTGACCGGGTTTGGAGGACTGAATTATAAATTGTGTGTCATCTCACACTGAAAAAAAACTAATTTGGCTAGTTTGTATTACTGTTTTTAATCGCACCCTCTGACCCTTCAAAAATTACTTCAGCATTTGGAGTTTTTAAATAAATTCCATTTGCATTTGGTTCAATTTTAATAAAAAGAAAGTTTTTCTTTATCTTTAGCCATGTTCTCAAAGTGTAATGCTCATCAAATAGAAGTTTTTTATCACTAAATATGTATTCATGCCCTTTCATTACGTATTTGCATTCAAAGTTTTTGTATCAGAACTTTAGGAAAATCTAAATCCATACACTCAAACGCGGTCTAAGCTTAACGGAGAAAACCTATTTGATAAGCTCAACTCTATTGGTTAAAACGTACGTAATTCCAGCTTATAAAACTCAATCATTTTGAATTTGTTACAATTTTTTCCAATAAATTTTAACCTGCTCTTTTCTTTCCTTAATAATGAATTAAATTCTTAATACAGAATTGAATTCGTTTAATTAAACGCCTTTTTAAAAATACAAAACAATGCAATACGCGCGTTTGACATTCCATAAAAACGCGATAAAAAGAATTTTTATCTTCGATTTGAAATAACAAAATTATGACAATAATAATGATGATAAAATTGAAAACAATAAATTCCTTAATTAAATACAATACTTCACACATATATTCGTTACATGATCATTTCAGTTACCCATTTCGAGAAATAATTTTCAAATAAAAAATGTTTTTTTATTTCAAGAAAAATATTCAAAGAATTTTAATACGATATTGATGAATGCAATAACAATGAGTTTTAAGTTCTATTCAATCGTTATCATCATTGTCCATTTGTCATTAAATGAAAATAAAAACTTAAATTTCTTTCAACGGAAAGTGTAAAGAAGTGATTTTTATTCACGTGAAACAAAAGCAAAGGAAATATAAACACTGTCTAACGGTGTAGAGAAAATCGAAATTCGAATATGATAGAACGGCTTCAAACAAAAATCGAAAAGATTACATTGTTGTTCAAGCACACATTATGTATTCAAACCCAAGAAGTAAAAAAAAGAAAACATCGCTGCAATCAGCAACACAGTTGCATGCAGCTTTCATTTTGTTCTTCTCTTCTTCTTTTTCTTTTCTTTTTTTATTCTTCTTTTCTTATTTTAAACAATAGAATCTGATCTGATCAAGATCAAGAGACGAATAAAAAGAAAAGAACTTTTCAAAGTTGCATTAAATAGTTCCCATTGAAGACCAAAAAAAGATGATGGAGATTATCCCATCCAATGATGTTTTCAATCTTTTCACTTGAAAAAGAAAAAAAAAAACCAAAAAAAGAAACAAAAACCAAAAGAGAATATTAAAAACGAATCTAAACTGGAAATTCATTACCAAACCAAACCAATTGCATCAATATTGGCATCCATTTCTAAAGAGTTCATACAATCAAGTATTCAATACAGAAAGTAAAAATGGAAGAATAAGTATTGTATGGACATGGTCTTCAGATACTCATAATACTCATATGATGATGAAGATGATGATGGTGATGATGGTGATGGCAATAAAGATTATATAGCCAGGGTGCATGTTACTTTAACACTTGATTATAATCTTGTTTAGTTTCAAACATTTCGATTGGACGAATATATGATTAAACCCAAAATATTTGTGCGTAATTTTTTTTTATTTTCTTTCATTTTAACCATAAATTGCCATCGTTTTTACATTAAAAAATAATTCCAATTGATCGCTCAGTACGGCTGCTAAGCTTCTGCTTACTAAAGTTATCAGAAAACTAGAAGGATGCTGATCTTAATGGATATTTTGAACTGATCTCTCCATTATGATTGCATCACATTGTAGTGATTATTTT
>QOCX01005982.1:0-11994 GCA_005959815.1 Sarcophaga bullata | reverse complement strand
TCTTGGCATCCAATTGACATCACCATTTCTGCAAGTTAAACGTCCATCAAACGTTTGACGCAATAAATCTATGGTGACCTGAGATATGTGGCTAGTTGCATCATCCTATTGAAACCGAACATCGTTTACATCAATACCATAAAGAGTGGGAGCAAGGAAATCGGTTATCCTGACGAAATAGGTGTCTCCATTGACCATAATGATTGCGCCGTCCTCACTTTCATATTTCCTCTCCTGAGATGTCTCCGCTCCACAAGCCGCACCAAACAGTGTGGGATTTTCTGAGCCCTAATTATGGCAATTTTGCTTATTAACGTACCCACTAAGATGATATCGATATCATCATGCAGTTTCTCGTTATCCTATCCAACAATGCTAAAAAATAGGGTAGTAATGCGGTTTCAACTCTTGAACCAATTGAACTTTGTAAAGCATCTTAGCGAGATCTCTTCTCTTTGATTTTTGGTGCGTGAAATGTTGAAATTCTACTGGATATGTGTAGATAAGAAGAGAACTAACTCACTACTATACTGTCCTTAAATCGCATGGCCATATATTCGCACAAGAGCAATTTTCCCGACTCACTATTATTTTGCCGCAGGACTTGCCATACCGCTGAATGCCTTCTACAGGAACTGTTGGTATTAGTAGTTGGAAGCAACTGTGTTTCACTTTCTGCGTCTTTCACTTGTGCATACACAATTGGCCATTACAACCCTTTAGACATGATTACAACCTAACTTCTCACACCACTTATGTTGTGTGTGTTAATTTTATACAAAGGGGCGGGACCTACAGTTTAAATTCGATTCCAAATGACAGATTTTTAAGAAACTTTGCATTGCAAATTTGTTTACTTTGTTTTTAGCAGAAATCTGCTGCGTTTAGTTGGAGATGTCTGATCTGGGGTTTAAACCGAGGTATTACGTCTCTTAAGCCAACACACTATTAACTAAACTACGGTGACTGGTCTTGTTTTATCCAAAGGATTAATCTATCTGTTGGCAGCAGGAATAGACTCGACTGGACATTTGTGGATAGAAAGAAGGCTGACTCGTAACTATCCTTAAACGGCCCACTATTCTTTTGTCGTGCGAGTTGCTATTCAGGAGTATGAGTATAGGTATGAGCAGTTGGAAGCAATTGTATTTTACTTTACGTGGGAGTGCTCTGATCTTGTCATAACACATTTATTTTGGTCTCAGGTTGCTTGGTTAGTTTGTAGAATGTTTGATCGAGTTGGATATTAATTGCGCTATACTGGCTTAGGAGAGGTCTCATCTTCGTCCTAAATTCTGAAGATGTCATTCAAATAAGAAGGATAGGCGATAATTTATGGATATGAATAGTTTAACCGGAAAAATGTCGCTTAAAACAAATCCACCACACTGTATTTGTCAAAAGTTGTTAAAAAAATTGGAAAAAATTTGATTCACTAATGTCATGTGCGTGTCCTTCTTTAAGCCAATTGGCCAATTTATAAATTCATTCAATTTAAAATCAATGTATTTCAGCCTTAACATTTAAAAGTAAAGAGTGTTTCGTAACCAAAGTGAATAATTGAAAAACGCACTCCTGTAAGGAAAATTCTTCTAAAAGGTTATTTATTTAAAATTTTTTTTTTGTTTTTTTTTTTTGTTGTTCGATTACCTTCAGTCAATTTCCGGTACATTTAAAATGCTCTCCTTGAATGTTAAATGAAGCGAAAACGACCATGCACTTGTACCTGGGCGACAAAGTCAAACGCAGCAGAGTGCTGACGCTGCCTTATATTTCAATGTCATGTGCAAATTTACCTTCAGTTTTTCGAGTTTTGTTTTTTTCTTTTTCTTCTTTTCTCTTTTCTTTTAAATTTATTTTTATTTCTTCTCTTTTGGTTCATACTTAATAAAGGTTAGCGTGATTTTTTGTGGTAGTTTTCCTATTAGCCATGAATTAGTTTTCGCTTAAGCAACTCTAAAAAAAAAAACAGAAAAGCTTTATAAATATGCATAGAACAGTGAAATAGCATTGAGTAAGAGAGTGTATTCCCTTCAAGCATTTGCCATCCTTAGGCTTTTATAGCATGCAACACTGTTTGATATCCTTGTAATTGATTTTCCTTTCTTTGCCACCACCTTTGGCTTTTAAAAACAAATTTAAAACAAAATCAGACAAGAAATGCATTAAAATGAGGAAATTTTTTCAAAATAGCAATCAGTTTGATACCTACGGTTGTGGACTTCATAACGATGCAGCAACATCAGCAAAATTGCAACATCTTACTTCTGTGCCTTTGCCTTTTGGCTGCTGGCCACCACGTAAAAAGTGAAATTGCTACAGATGATGCAGGTACAGGACCCACAAATAGTGAAGTTTTGGCAAAAAATAAAATTACCGGGAAAAAGGAGGAAGCACAGCCAGTAGCTGCAGTTTCTACGACACCAAAGGAGAGATCAACTCCACCCGCGGATATACAAGTGAGAGACTCTTGCAAATGAAAGTTTTAAAATTTTAATCATAGTGTTTTGTCTTTTCGCAGAGCTACGATGATGGGCCAATTAAACAGAATATAAGCCATTTGGAAAAAAGGTAAGGTGCTTGAGAGCATGATTGAATTTAGCAACTTATGTTATTACAATCGATATTCATTATTTCGAGATATAAATCTCTCAGTGACATCATTTAAAATACAATTTTCGCATTTCTAGTGTGGCGTAAGGCCACGATTCAAACCCGACGCCAAACATCTAAACGAAAATATGAACAAATATTTCTGCCGTGCTTTCCTCTCAGCAGATTTCTGGCAAAAGCTCTGAGAGTACATAAAATTTCCGTGAAAAGTTTCTAAATTTTTCTCGGAATTTACTTTAAAATGTAGGTTCAGTCAAGTATAAAATTAACACACACAAGATAAGTGCTAGGAACAATAGAAACTAGATCGTAATCCTGACTGAAGGGTTGTAATGACCAGTTATGTACGTGTATATAAAGCGTTCGCACTGTTCGAATCCCAGTTCAGACATCTCTTACAGAACAACTTCGTCTCTGAAGGCTTCAGACAAAAACGCTGAGAAAAGTTTTCAAAACTCTGTCGTTTGGAGTTTATATTGTAAGTAACGCCACTCATGGACAAAATCAAATGCACACAGCATGTTTGATATGAGAAACCAGCTTATAATCCTGACAAATGTGTTGTAATGACCATTTAAGTCATTGAGCAATAAAGCTATCGAAACAGGTTCTTTAATTTTGACGAAATGAAGCAGGTCTCCGTACCTCACAGAGTAGGTGGCAAATTCTTATTGAAATACAGAATTCCACTTTCTGATACCACCATTATATATAAACCGAGCATCAAATCTTTATTGAAGAAAACGAATCTGACTTCAGAATAAATCTTGGTCTGGGAAATCCCACTTTCCAACAAGCATTCTGTAGATTTAAAATGACCATGGCCATCCCCTAGAAAACACCTCAGTGATCATGCAGCCTACAAGGAAATTAATATCAGAACCTTTAATACATACACCATCACAGCATACCCTGTTGTTCAGCATTTCGAAGCTATCTTAGATGATAAGCCTCAAGTGTCTCACAGGCTATTTGCGGATCACCAGGCCAGAGATCCCAAGTTGAAATTCAAAAATCAAACCACCTTCCTTGCCAGAATTGTAGGACGTCCACAGTCCAGTTTAGGCACAGGATTTAACTCCGGTGAACCTTGCTGCCACCATCTCAGACCACATCAAATAGTCACTTTTCATGGATGTAATGGTGAATCGTCTCTCCAAATGCAATAATTTTTCCTATGACTTCCGGTGACTTCCTTCCAACAGTCTTTTAGCTAAACCTCTGAAACTAAATAAAGTTGCCATGAAAGGATTCGAATTAAACCGAAGGATCCATCACTCAAATTTAGCGCACATAACATGGGTGATGTGAAAAGCAAGATTGTAATCCTGGCTAAAGGGTTGCAATGACGAATTTAGTAAGAAAGTATTGAGAACAGATTTGTTTCTAATT
Organism: Sarcophaga bullata; assembly: GCA_005959815.1. Classification (NCBI taxonomy): domain Eukaryota; kingdom Metazoa; phylum Arthropoda; class Insecta; order Diptera; family Sarcophagidae; genus Sarcophaga; species Sarcophaga bullata. Next base: position 7,989 of record QOCX01005982.1, on the reverse strand, counting down.
TAACAATTTTTTTCACCCTGTGAAGTATTGTTCAGGAGATACTCTACAGTTAAGCAGCAGATGGCACAAAAAACTAGCTTCACTGTACCTACTAACTCCAGTTTTATTATTATTTTTTTTAATAAAATTCTAAAATTTCATACCATTTTAGACAAAAGCAACAGGATTTACTTTTCAAACAGCTTTTCGAAGACCTGGCCTTCATTAAGAGGACCTTGATAAAAATCGTAAACCAAAATCCAGACTGGACTGTTATATTAAGACGTCAAGATGGTTCTGAAGATTTCTATCGTACATGGGATGAGTATAAAGAGGGTTTCGGTGATTCTCAAGGAGAATTTTTCGTTGGTCTCGATAGTCTCAATGAAATGACTTCTGATGCCCAGGAGTTGCTTATTATCCTGGAAGATTTTGAGAATAGAACACGTTATGCCAAGTACGATAAATTTATTGTGGCTGGTGAAGATGAGAAGTACGCCATAACGGAATTGGGTGAATATAGTGGTGATGCCGGTGATTCGTTGAGCTATCATCGGGGTAGGAAATTCTCTACAAAAGACCAGGATAATGATAATAACCCGAATGCAAATTGTGCTAAAGATTATAAAGGTGGCTGGTGGTTCGATAATTGTTACTCAAGGTAAGATCATGAATTTTTAGTTTCTTTTTTATTATTAAAACTGAACAAATGTTTTTTTGTAGTCATTTAACTGGTCCGTATTTGCGTGGCGCTAGATCCTGTCGTGGTGGCATCAATTGGTATCAGTGGCATAATTACATGTATTCATTGAAATTTGTGGAAATGTTGGTCCGGCCAGCACCAGCAGNCAGAAGATGAAGGTTAAATGTAGTAAAATTGCAAATTTTATGATAAAAATTTTTCAAATTTAATTTAATATTAATTAACTTTAATTAGATTTAGTATGTCTGTGTTAATCTATAATAAACTTAGTGTGGTAATTAATAAAAAAAAAGAAATCGTAGAAATCGGTCAATTGTAATGTCCGCTGATAGGCTGATTTGAAGTGGTTTTAATTTTCTCAAGCAAAGAAGGTGTACACTTTAGAGAAATAACTTATTAATCTTCACCCCTCGATTATTCTTCCACATAAAGGGTAGCGCAGCCATCCTTTAGTCCAAACATATCAACTTTTCAATTTTTCTGATCTTTTTGCTCCAACTTTTTCGTTTTAAGGCATGAAGTCGGATAAGGAAGACAGTTATTTTCAGTTCTGTTAAGGTGGTGAACTATCTTAAAGAGTGAGGTCCTACTTAGGGCAGTATTTCTTCCCCTTGTGATATCACAATCAATTCTATCCGGCGTTCAAACGTTCGCTAGAGAAAACTATCTCAAGTCCAAAATAAATCTTGCTATTGCAGCAATTTTTCCATTAAGGAAAGCAGCACACTGATAAATGAAATGAAAGACAAACTCCTCCTCCTGCTCATACCCACAACTCCTGCAGAATTGATTTTCCGAAATTCCTACTTTTACGGCATAGCCCGTTGGCATCACTATTGTGCGATTAATGGCAATGTGATTTAAAGCAAGTCCGTCTTCTTCTTGTCCTTACATGTCTAACAGAATTTAGCAATAATTCACGTACCTTCTTGCTTCCAACGAGATTTAACTTCCCTATAATAAGTGTGAATAACATCCAAGTTAAGTGAAACAATTGAAATGCCTATGGCCTGTAAAAATGTCATAAATCGTGAGCTCCGTACCGACTCTGGCCAGCTCATCAGCAATGCAATTGCCAACGATATACTCATATCCCGAGACATTCATGATAAGGACAAAACATGTTCGTTAATCGCAGTTTAGCTGCCTAAATATATCAAGAAATTTTCAGGGAAAATTGCGCAACTCAATAAGCATTGCGATGCTTTCAAAAATGTCATGGACCGTAGAGAAGTCAATAAGATGATATTTATATCATATGGATATCAGGATACAGTGACATTCCAGATAAGATCGAACTCTCCGCTAAATTTTGGATATTAGAAATCCCTCTGAAAACCTGCAATCTTATGATTGACGACTTGGTCAACAATAGATGGGCGGTAGAACGACGCATAAAATCTTGCCAAAACTGGAGGGAGGAGCACAACTTACATAACGTAATACAATACTACCCTTTAGTCTATATTACGACCTAGTTTCTCACACCACGTATGTTGTATGTTGTTCAGTTTAAAGTCTATTCCGAACGACAGATTTTTTTTAAAAACTTTTCAAGGCAAATTTTTTATTTACTCTCAGAGTTTATGCCAGAAAAAAATTTTTCTTATATTTCGTTTTATTGAAAATACCTGACATGGGGTTTGAACCGTGGCCTCTTGTCTAATAGAGCATCAGGCTACCTACTAGACTACTGTGACTTCACAACAAGTCTGCTTAATCTCCCAAAATGCACGCTCATTATGGGTACGCTTGGGAGGCACATTGGCACAGTTTACTTCTGCACAAGCTACATTAAATGAATAAGAGGAGGAGTCCGTTACATACCCGGCACTAAGCCGTAGAAGATGAAGACATCTTAGACATCATCTTACGACGTAAACAATCTGGAGGAACTGCAATCTGAGTTGCGTTATCAAAAGCTCCAAGTAATTACGGGAAATAATGAAGAAATGGGGTTTCACAATGGGCTCTGTGTTATCTAAGTGTGTGTCTCCTACTACCTTGGCTGGATAGCCACCTCTACTCATCTGCCTACCTACCTACCATATACGATACATTGAAAACCAAATTTTTTAAAAATTCGCTTGCTATATAGAGCATCACGTATTCGTCCAGGACAGGCCACTGCCACTTCCTATCTTCCTTCTTTAACATTCCTTGTATTTAAATTTTCATCTTTACGGTTGCCAATAATCTTTTATGAAATCCCAATAAATTTTCTGTAGCTTGAAATAAATATCATAAAAATAGAAAATAAATATTTAAGATTGTTTGTTAACAGGAAAATAAAAGAAAGATTTTATTTTTAAACAAAAATCAAATCATAAAAGACAAGAAAAAAGAAATGCACACCACACATAAAATCCAACAACATCGTAATCCATGACAAGGTGTTCGATTTTTCTATGGTCATTGAAGAAATCAAAGAAACATTATCCAATGAACACGTACGTAGAATCTTACATCACGCAGTGGTATGATGATTTTGGTAAAAAAGTTTTAACTTGAAACTTAAAAAATGTTTAAAACAAAATTCTCTCCAAGGAGTTCTCTAGCAGGCAAGTAAATAAAGCCTTTTTAGAAATTTTATTACTTCTGAGGCAAACCGTCATCTATTTATTCTTTCATGTTAGCTCTGTGCTCTAACATCAGCTAGAAAAAAGAAAAACAAAAGTAAAGGGATCAAGTAAAGATTTGTTTTCTTGCAAGGTAATACATTAACTTCTTCCCTCGCACACCCACTGCACAGTATCATTACCTACGCACTTTTCTTCTTTTCTTCTTTGTTTTCGAAATAAAAACTTTTTTTTTTTTTTGAGGATTTAAACGAAATGATTTCATTTGTTCGAAACTGGATTTTTTTTTCTTTCAATCTTCGTCGTCCTCCACCAGCCAAGTCAATTCCTTATTAATCTTTTACAAATTGTGGCCAATTTACCAGATACCTTTAAGCAATGTAAGGAATAAGAAACGTAGGGAAAAGTAAAATTATACTTGGATTTCCCTAAATTGTCTTTTCCTTGTTTAAAGAGGAGTATTCTTCGGTAATTTTAAATTTTTTTCATTTTACATGTGAGATTGAAAATAGGATAACGGAGTACATCATTGAATTCACAGTGATACCGAAACTTAAGTAAAAAATTCTGATTAAACGGTTGTCAGTAATCAGTACAAGCCAACGCAACGCATTTCCAGCCTAGGACTTGCCAGCGTCCAAAAAATACCTTTCCGTAATAGACGGTCTGAATTTGACATTGGCCTGCCACATGTTTGGCTTTGACGACTGCTTTAGTTTGTGGCTTATTCACGATTATCTGTATCCTAAGAAAATCCCACAATACCGTTGACCATTTCACATTAAGTTCACGTGAGATGACCATGTCTTCAAATCGCTTATACAGAATATTCACAGTCGCATAAGCTATTAAGCACATAACACCGTCCTAGTGAAAACACATTTGATTGATGTCCAATTCAGACCAAAAAAAAAGTTGGTAATCATCAACCCAAAGCCTTCGCCGTTGAAATATGAACCGAAGACGAAACCCGCCCATAATCCACACTCGCTATACATTGTACACTCTTGGAGGTCCTATGAACTAATATCGTCATAAATTCGACAATCTTGTTTGCTCATGTGTCCATTCATCCAGATGTGGACACCACAGCTGAAAACCATTTATCCATGAAAATTATGGTCATTTGCTAAGTGCTTCAGGGCTCATTTAATGGACACACGTCAGTTCCTGGGTCAGTTGAGTTTTGCATAGATGCAGGTGCAAATTACGTTTCCAAAACTTCAAAAAATTCAAAAGGCCGAGTTTTTGTGAATGACGTGAAATCGACTGCCTCGTATTCTCCTGCACTCTATCATGGACAGCAGCCATGTGTTCTACCGCTTCTAAATTTCGTCAAGGAACAAATGCTGATCGATCACTTTCGGAACCAGTGGCATTCGAAAAATGGAAAAAGTTTGCTCCGAACAGAACATCCGTTTTGATAAAAACATGTAACAACGCATTCACTTGAGATTGACACAAAATTTCAGCGATAATTCAACCTTCAGTTGATTGCCCACAAAAGAGGTCTAACCGGTGTTTAGCTATTAGGGAAGATACAAGTGCTAACAACGGCAGAAAGAATCCTTAGCGTGTATTTCTGCAGTGTAGTATATAGACATTAGCTCGGCTAAATCGCTTTATAAGTTAGAAAGGCGAAGAGATAACGACCTTATCCTTAGAATTGAAGCTCGAAAATAAATTCTGTTCACAAGCCCACTAGATCCTCAAGCGTACAATTAATTTTGTACGACGCAGGTTGATTCTTGTGAGCGATGCCAAATCGACTGATTCGGATTCTCCTGCACACACCAATATACAGCGGTGATATTTTAGGCAGACCATGCGTTCTTTGACGTCTTGGTCGGTCGCTTAGTGGATCACCCGACTCAAAATTATCCGGCCCGGTAGAATGTTCTGTTGTACTTCTAAAGCTGCTGCTGAGGTTGCGATATCATCTACTCTAACGTCACAATCCATATTCAATAATCCAACATAAGGACGCTTAACAACCTCTCACCCAAACCTATAGTTACCCAAATGCAAGTCTCTTTAAATCTTTCAACGCTGTCTAACTCTCAAAATCAGTTGTCACTTTTGAGCTGCTCGCTATGTATTTCCTGATTAGTAATGTGGGCGCCACAACCACTACAACTTTAGGCTAAAAAGTGGTTCCATAAATGAAGACACTTGCGTTTGGCTTAAATCAATAAAAACAACTCAGAACATGATTCATTGTACTTTTTCTCAAACGCAATACCGCTATAATTTCAAACATCTCTGTTAAACTAGAAATTCTTTTCATAGATTTTTCAATTGCTGCAGATTTTCTTTTTCCATGTGATTCGTTCATTTTGTCCCCATTTCAGAGAATGACACAAAATATACACATGCATACATACGTACATGTCTGTAAGTGAGAATGTCTGTGTGTATATGTTACAAGAAGAAGAAAACCTAGTTATTTGTGATGATTGGCATAAAATCCTTCGTTTATCCTTAAAACGTATTTTTCTAACCAATTGTCTGCCTCCTCACCTCAGAACATTCAAAAAGGTAAAGAGAAAGAAAGAAAAAAAAATCAAAATCTTCAATACGTTTTAAAGAAGAGATAGAGAGTTCTATATTGCGTATGTATTTGTTAAAGGATTATTTTGAAATTTGTCTACGTATGTAAGTATAGCATGAGTGTGTGTGTATGTGTGTGTATCTTTTTGTTTTAACAACAAAAGCAGCTGCTGGCTCACCATCTCTTTGTCTACTCAGGAGATTTTCAATACAGGGTTAAATATAAGCCTTTCTGCAAATAGCAAAAACAAAAAAACAAAAAAAAACAAAAAAAAAGAGTTTGAAATCCCTTATCTCTTTTACCATTTACCATTATGTCTAATACGCTTTAAAAGGTCATATGATGGTAATTTGAGGATTGGAGTACTTTTCTGCCATAAAAAGGCTTCAACAAGAAAATCATTTTCTTTTTTTTTTTTTGTTTTCGTCCCGAGGTTCATCTGTTCTTACTTGAGCAGACGACCAGATTTTAGGACGCATATTAATCCAAAAACCCCAGAGTGAAGGAGAGGGTAAAGAGTTTCATTTTATCTACGCTCATTTGCTTGCTTGCTTACTGAAAGAAAAACAAAAAAAAAAGATATCAGGATCCATTTTCATGAATCTATTTTGATGAGATATCCTAATAATGCTCTCTTGTTGTTGTTGGGCAATCATGACGACGACGACGATGATGATGATGATGATAATGATAAAGCTGAAGATGAAGATGTTGTTGATGTTGATGAATAAGATGTTTATCGAATGACTTGTTTACTTGAAAGCAGTTGAGTGAGTAACTTTTAAGTAAATGACGAGTTATTTGCTGTTGATAAGTTTATTTTGGATATAGCACAGCCCATAACGAGATTGATTTCTTTGCCAAAACGAAATTCAAATCGTTTGTCTGTATGCTTACCGTAAATAACAAAGTCTTTAAGAAATTTTCTTCTCCTTTCTAGCCATAATGCTTTTGAAATTGTTATTCTATTTTGTTTTAAATCCTTAAATTAGGCAAACTAAGAGAAGTGAGAGTGGGAGGGAGAGTGAGAGTGAGAGTGAGAGTGTTGAAAATATTGACAGGAAATTAAACTCCATTAAATTAACAAATCATGTTTTTCAACCCAAAATAAATCGATAAAAGGGTGTCTATTTATCTTAAATTTTCAAAAGTAATTGTGCTACTCAATAGAACAGATTGAAATCAATTGAAGTTAAGCAGTGAACGCACACTTAAGGCAAGAAATCTCTAGGTTAAGTATTAAAAGTTTTAAAAATAAGAGTGAATTTAAAAATTGGTCGACATGGTCTTCCAAGCTTTGTTGATAACGACCATCTTATTGAAGCTGCATGTAACAAATTTATCGTTCGTTATTCAGTCAGCTTTAATCACGTACAAATATAGCATTCAACAAAGCGTTTAAATAATAAAATTGTTTTATGAAAAGGCATGTTCTGTTCTGGCAAAGTACCAAGTGCCCCACTTATTTTACGTTCACAATAATCGTCCCAGAGAGCAGTCGAATTGTAACACATACATAATTAGCCATTACAACACTTCAGACTGGATTATGGCCTAGTTTCTCACACTACTTAAGTTGTGTGTGGTAATTTTATAGCACGAGTAGAGGGGCCTACAGTTTACAGAAACTTTTCATGGCAATTTTGTTTGCTCGCAGTGTTTTTGCCAGAAATCTGCTGACAGGCAGTCGCTGAGGAAATATTTTTTTCATACTTCGTTTTGTTGAAGATGTCTAAGCTTTGGTTTGAAGCGTTTCCTCACGTCTAATAAGCCAACACCCCATCTACTAATCTAGTCATAATGCATTGAATAAATTCCGTGAGAATGTGAAGAAAGAAGTCGCGACAGTCGATTTCACATCTCTTATAAGAACTCGAATTTTTAATTTTTTTGACCCAGCAGCCATACAAAATTCAACATGAGCTGAAGGTAAAAAATTATCGACAACGATATGTGTTCACTTAAAGGGTTTTGGAGAAGTGAACATCAGATCTTAATTTACAACGAACAATCATTTTCAGTAATGAGCTTTACTTCAAAATTGTCGAATTTGCGACGAAATCAAACCATATGAGTTCAAAAGGCATACTAAAAAATCACTGTTTGAGCATGTGTTGTCAAGCGTCTATAGTTTTTGAGAACGATGTTGACCAAGGATGTGTGACTTCAACAGGACA
>QOCX01005981.1:0-11994 GCA_005959815.1 Sarcophaga bullata | reverse complement strand
AAAATACAATTTCTTAGTTGAATTTAAAACCAATTTTTTTTTTAAATTTAATTAATTATAAAAAACCAATTATTAACAGTTAATATGTATTAATAAAAAAAATTAAAAAAAAAAACAAAAATTATTAGTTAATTAAAGAAGGAAAAATAAAAAAAAGAAAAACAACAAAAATTATGAACGTTTTTTTTTTTTATAATGACATTTATGAAACAATGAGAAAAGCTTACCATGATGATAATTATTGTTATTATTTTCAATTTCAACCTCTAATCCAGAACAAACAGACTCACCTAAAAATAGACAAGAAGACAATTGGACAACGAAATGTGTGTGTTTGTGTGAGGTTGAGAGATTTTTTTATTTATTTATTTTTTTTTTTTTTTTTTTTGAGGGCACATTATAGAATTTTTTTTTTTTTTTTTTTTGAGGAAAAAAAAGGAAGAAAAAAAGAAAAGAAAAAATTGTTGATTAGTTTTCTTTCAAAGCAATTATATTTTGATTAAAACATTAATAATAATAATAATAATAATTCATATGAAACAATAATAAAAACAAAAGAATAGAAATGTATTTATGAGACTTAAATGTAAGGTTATGTTCATAATTAAGAAACAATTTAATTCACACATGAAAACGCTTACTCTTTGTTAGAAGAAAATTATGAAAACATAATTTAAATTAAAAATTAATAAAAAAACAATTATATATAGAAAATATGATTTGAATTGCATGTGTATGTATGTAAGTGTATCTTTAATTTTGCCTCTAAGTATAGTATTTACATAATAGCCTGTGTATCTATACTTTGGTGTTCGAGTATCCGCAACTATATCGCAATGAGAGAGCGAGAAAAAAAAAACACGAAACAATAACACCAAACAGCAATAAAAAAAAAAATTAGTTCTACGTGTAATAAAAACTACAACAACAACAACAACAATAAAAATAATAACAAGCGAAGAAGAAAAGAAAAATGAAAAACATTCAATTAATAATTGTGTCAAACGGAGATGGCCTATTACGCAACCATTCTTTATGACAGACAAGCCCGCCAGACCTCGGGCCATCAAAAAAAAAAAACTTTGTAAGCGTATGTACAACAACAACAACAACAACAACAACAACAATTACGATAGCATTATGCGAATATATGTACAATATTGAGAAGAACAACATTTTATTGTGTTGACAGCAATAACAACAACAAGGCATTTTATTATGCTGCACCTGATTAAATGTATGTGATACACTTTGTTGTGTTATATGGTATATGTTGTACAGTGTAGTTGTTGTTGTCAAGAATAAAAAAAAACATTTAGAAAAATAGAGTATATATGTATAGATTTATATACATACATATGTATTTGAAAATAAAAGTAGAAACATTTGATTGTTGTAAAATGATAACAAAAACGAACAAAACAAAAAAAAAAAACTCAAACAAAAGCAAAAAAAAATTAGAAAAAATATAGAAAAATAGCCTCAAAGGCAAATATTGTACGCTAGCAACAACAACAACAACAACAACAACGACAATCTTTTAAATATTGTATTGTATTGTAGATAGACACACAGACAGACAGACAGTAAAACAGATAGATAAGATGGATAGATAGCTAAATATATAATACCTATGTATGTGTATATATGTACATACTTATTTATGTAATTCTTCTCTACTATTATATTCTAGATTCATATACATACATAGTGTACGTTTTGCTACATAAATATGCAACCTTGTGACATTAATTGTAAATGGAAAATTTAGAAAAAAAGAAACAAAAAAAAAAAGAAAAAAAAAATATTTTTTTTTAACATCTTTGTTGTTGCTGTGTGTTTGCACAAACATTTTCTAATTTTTCTTTTTACTTTTTGTTAGAAAAACACTTGACACACGCTAAGTTCTGCATATTCCCAGCACTGGCATTTTATAATAATGATATTAAATCCTACATTCTGTTCCAACTCTGACATTTTCTTCTAATAACGGTGTTACAAATGTCAAGATGTTAGAGGAAAATGTCAAGGATAATGTTTGAAGTACCTGTTTTAGGACCTTTTTTTAAATTTAAAATTTTTTTTTTAAGGCACTTGGAAGAATGAAATTTTTGAACTTGAAAACAATCGAACTGAAAATCCATGAAATGCTATTTTTATTAAGATTTTCATTAAAATCAGTTCAACAACAGTTCGTCATTGCTTGGAATGGAATTTTCCAAAAGGAATTGCCAGAAAATTTCTGCAAAATCGTTAAAAAAAAATTCAAACGAAATAGAAAAACTAAAAGCAAATAATCTTTAATAACGAAGGGATTATCCTTTCGGGTAGTAATTTGAAAATGAACAACATCACAGAAAAGGTACAAATTTAAGTACCAAAACTCATTTCCACCTTTGGTACTTTTTATGCACTACACGTAATAGCAGCAAAGTTCGATAGTAGACCAGTTTTTGTAGGCCATAACTTCCTAGTGCCAAAACCGACAGCTTTTTAGTGTGTCGATAATATTTTACATTCCAACATAGTTGCCGAGAGCTTTTTTAAACGCTGACTGTTACTACTTTTGAAATAACAAAATAAAAATAAAAATTTAGCAATAAATAAATTGTTCTAGAACTCTACAGAATTTTAGTGTGAATATATAACTCATGTAGCAACAAAAATAGCATAGAAATAGTAGTAGTAATGCTTAAAAAAAATAAACCTTTGATAAGATTAATGCTACTTTGAAAACAGTATGGAAAATACTGTAGCAAATACAAAATTATACTGATTTTATAAAAATAGTACCAAATAGGAGAAGGCTTAAAACAAATAAATGCTTTATTAGAAAGTAATAGATGCAATAGTAGTAAAAAAACTATTGTTACGTAGAAGAAAATCATGGAAGTTTCATATCATATCAATAATAGCAAACTTTGCAAAAGTAAATCTATGATAGAAAGATTATTGCTATTGTAATAGCAATAATGATAAAAGTTACTTCAAAGTGTAGTAAAAAGCTAGTTTATTATCAGCAGCAAAGTGCAGTTATAATTGAAAAAATGAATACTTGTGCGATAGTAGTAATGGCAAAAATAGCACAAAACTATAGTAAACATAGTAGCTGATTTAAAAGTAGTAGCAAAAAGTTATAATTGAAAAAGTGAATACTTGTGCGTTATTAGTAATTGCAAAAATAGCACAAAACTGTAGCAAAAATATTAGCTAATTTAAAAGTAGTAGCAAAAAGTAATAATAGAAAAAATGAATGCTTGTGCAAAAGTAGTATTGGTAAAAATAGCACAAATCTGTGGCAAAAATAGCTGATATAATATCAATAGAAAAACTGAAGTTATAATTGAAAAAATAAGTGCTCTGCAGCTGCAGCCAAAATAATAGCAGCATTAGTAAGGTACATATAATCGAAATGATTAACGGATCTGCAGTAATATAAATAGCAAATGCTGTACTAAAAATATAAATAATTCAAAAAAAAAAGTAATGCTATAACAAATACAATGTCATATAGGAAATACCGTCTTTTAAGCAAATTAAAAAGTGTAGCAAAGCATATAACAAATGCTATAAGTTTTGTTATATTGAAAGGTTTGAGAACAACTCTTTACAAAACAGAATATGGTTTTTCTTCTTAGTTTCGTACAAATATGTATGTAAATACAATTTGTAAATGGCATAAAAATAAATAACTTTAAGTACTACAATAGATTTTGAAACAGGAATATGCTATTTGTTGATAATTCCTACATGATTGTCTAGTTAGCAGTGATAATAAGAAAAATTACAGAAAAATATCTCATCTGTACCTCATTACTAATAGTACTATAGTAGTAAAAATTGAGCCTCACAAATTAGTAGAGTTCGAGAATAGCATTTCACAAAAACAGCAAAAACAAAGGCAGATAAATTTTATTTCAAAGAATGAATACGATAAATTTAGATAATAGCATTTGATTTACCCTGTATGCTATTACAGTTCAGTTCAGTTTTGTACTCTTTATACCGAATTGTAGTAGCTCTTTAAAATCCAAACATCTGCAAATTCTAGTGCATGTTTTCACAAAGCCTTTAAGTCTTTTGAAATGACCTAAGGCCGTAAAAGAAGTGCTTGCTTTTCATTTCATTGCATTCATTGTTAGCCATAGAAATGAGTATATATTTACAGTGTGTTAGAAAAAAAGAGATTTTTTTATTTGATGAGATTTTTTTTATGATGCTCTCTATACATAGCAACAACAACAGCCATAACAATAAAATCAAAAAAATAAAAATTTTAATGTAAAGAAACAAAAACCTATAAAATACTATACATATTCAAATGTTTAGGCCTCTTAGGCGTACTAAAAATATGATTTTATACAATAATAAACAAACAAACAAAAAAAGTACTTTTTTATAGTTTTAAGAAAAACGCCTATAAAAGTATATAACGTACCACTAGCATTAGATAGTCTAGGTAATACAGTAACTGTGAGATACATTTATGCATCGATACCAGGTTCCTTTTATATTCGTAACAAAGGCAAGTGAGTGTTTGGTACCTTTGGTACTATTTTTATCATTTTTTTTCTTTTTAATTTTGTCAGCTTTTTGTTTTTTTTCTAACAGAAACGGAAGAATAAAAAAACATATGATATTATAAAAAGTACTATTTTTTGGTACCATTTTCAAAATTTTCTTCTTGTATTTGCACTAAAACAGACGAATATTTGGTACGTTTGGTACCAATTTTCCATTTTTATTTTTGTCAGGATTTTATTTTATTGGTAATAAAAACATTTGTACTATAAATCAAGTACTATTTTTTGGTACTATTTTTAGTACCATTTTAAAAATTTTCTTTTTGTATTTGCAATAAAAGCAGAAAAAATATTTAACATTTTGGGCATCCAAAAAAAGTACTATTTTTTGGTACCAATTTTAGTACCATTTATAAAATTCATTTTAAAATTTTGCATATCATTTTTCTTTTTCTTAATTTCCATTTTCCCTTCATATTTATTTTGATATTTTCAACGTTTTTCCTTTCTTTCGTTTCTTTTAATAATAAAACTGCTCAAAAGAGTGTTTGTGCAGTGCGACCAAAGCCCCTGCCAGGTACTCGTAATACAATTTCTATGTTTTTACCCCAACTTGTTTCTTTTTTCTTTTCCTATTCTACTTTTCATTTTTAGTTCTTTATTTTTTTTTATTTTTTTTTTTATTATAGTGTGACATAAACTTTTGCTTTTTATCTTGTCTTGTCAACGCTTTTTCTTTATTTCTCTTGATTTTTTCTATTTACCTCGTGTGTATCTTCTTTAATACCTCTCCTCTTCTTCTTACAAGCGAGAGGGGACTTGTATTTTTAAAGTGTCCTTCAAAAATATGTAGAGTGTGTGTCTTATATATTTTAGTGTTGTTGTTGTTGTTATATTTTATTTATTTAGTGCGCTGCTTTTTTCCATTTCTATCATCTTTTTTTTATTTTATTTTTTCGTTAGACTTTAATTAGAAACTGTGTGTGAACTGAAAATATTTCAATTCTTGTTGGTTTTCGTCACTGAGAACACAGAGAACATTAGAAAGCGTATAGCGATGTCAGCTATGCGAACTGAACGAGTAAAATTAAACGAATACCCGAGAGAGTGAGTGATTTTTAGACAACCCAGCCTTATGAAAGAATCAAACGTTTGCTGGCAAAAGAACGGGTTTTTAAATCAATTCACCTGCATTAGGGGTCACAAGTCTGTAATAGCTTCCCCGTCCCCTGTAATTATTTACTTTGCTTTGTTTCACTTTGTACAGTAATCAGCCAAGCAGATGATCGGCTAGTTCTAGAATGACCATGTTTAAATCTATTTTTTCGTATTTCGAAATCTGCTGAGAGAAAGTTTTGTTTTGTTGGAGATATCTGACCTGGGGTTTGAACCGTGGCCTTACATCTAATAAGGCAACACACTACAACACCCACTAGACTACGGCGACCTCAACTTGTTGGAGAATAAAGTTGAGGTCGTTGAGTTGCAACTAAATTACCATAGTTTAAATATAGTCTGGCAAGTAAAATACTTAATACATGATTAAACCGAATACCCGATTATTCGTTATAATTTTTTATTCGGTATTGTTTTTTTTTAATTTTTGAAAATTGCAATCTTTTGTATTCTTTCCTTAAAAAGCATTTTTTTATGCGATTAATCGATTAATTTGATGTCATTGAAATGACAACCCTAACAGCTAAAGAAAGAAAAATTAGAACAAGAATAACAAGAACAACAACAACAACCACTACATTATGGTCATAGGAAGAAAAAAGTACTTTAAAAATTGCATGTACATGTGTATGCTTAAATATAATGAGTAGAGAGGGAGAGAGTATGACATTGCTTTCAACAAGCTTAGAATAGAGGAAAAAGATATAAAAACTATGAAAATGCAGGGAAAAAAAGGAAAGAAAAAACGAGAATCTATAGAATAAAAGATAATAGAGATTGTATTTGAAATGTTTTCCATACATAAGCATATTCAATAAATTAATCATGAGTATAACGTTGACAAAAAAAAAAAAAAAAAAAAAAAAAAAAAAAAATCTTTCATTTAAATCAAATGAAAAAACACTAAAATATATTTATTTTTTCGTTTTTTTTTAAATAGAATTCTATCTATCCATAAATTAAAATAGATCATTAGAATAGAAATAGAAATATTAAAACAAGACCTCAATTTAAGAAAAGTAGAAAAGTACACAGCACATGTACAAATGTGTTGTTTTAATTAATAGATACACACCATGTAGTAGATGTGCCACACACATTTAATGAATTTTAAGTATTCGAAAAATACATTTTTAATGGCTGTTTTTTAATGTTTTTTTTTAGTTTTATTTTTTCGATTTAGAATTTTGAAAAAAAAAAGAATTTTAAAAAAAAATTTGATTTATGGTTTTCAACAAGTCAAACACTTTGTTTCTTCAATAAAATTTTTACAGAATTTTTTTTTTATATTTTCTTTGTGTTTATTTTTTAAATCTTTCGTATAAAAAACTGGCAAAAACTGTATAAAATTTTGTTGAGCTACTTTCTTTATGTTAAATTAACATAAAAAATAATTAATTTAATGCTTTAATAAAGACATTTTTTTTGTTTATTGAAAAGTAATCAAAGAATTAAATTGAAATTATTGTGTTTAAACAAAAAAAAGTACTTTTTTGCTATTTAATCATGCTCTAATAGGCCGCTTTAGATTTCTATTTTTCCAGCAACAAGGAAAAATAGTTTTTAAATTAAAAAAAATTCAGAATTTTACAAAAAATGTAATAAAGTTTCCTTCCTTGAAAAATCTGAACTCATTTTTTTCATAAAATTTTAAACTTTCTGAGAAAAAGTACTACTTGAAAATTCTAATTTTTACAAGAGTTCTAAAAATAGTATCTTTTTTAGTACTTTTTTAAAGTAGATATTAAAAAAGTACTTTTTAATTAAAAGTACATTTAAAAAGTACTTTTTAACTAAAAGCAATTTAAAAATTACTTTTTAAATAAAAGCACTTTAAAAAGTACTATTTAATTAACTAACAAAAAGCACTTTAAAAAGTACTTTTTAACTAATTAACTAAGAGCACTTTAAAAAGTACTTTTAAATTTTTAACTAAAAGCTTTTAATAAGTACTTTTAGCTTAAAGTCCTTTATAGCTAAAAGTACTTTTTTTAACCTAAAAGTACTTTTTAAATAAAAGCAACTTAAAAAATACTTTTTAATCAAAAAGCACTTTAAAAAGTACTTTTTAACTTTTTAACTAAAAGTACTTTTAAAAAGTACTTTTAAATTAAATAAGAACTTTTTAGCTAAAAGTGCTTTTTAACTAAAAGTACTTTTTTGAAACTAAAAGTACTTTTTAACTAAAAGTACTTTTTATACTTAGAGTACTAATTTTAATAGTATTTTGAGAACATTAGAGCGGCATACAAAACAAAAGCATTGTTTTGAATTTTTAACAATTGTTTACAACTTTTACAAGAAAAACTTTAATTATAAAGTACTTATTTAGAAAGTACTTTTTACATAAAGTACTTTTTTAAAAATACTTTCGGTAAAATTACTTTTCTCTTTAAGTATCCTTTGACTAATTGTTTACAAAAGGTACTTTAAACACAAAGTACTTATTTAGAAAGTAGTTATTGAAAGAGTACTATTTGAGAAAGTTCTTTTCACATAAAGTACTTATTTAGGAGGTACTTTTTACATAAAGTACTTTTTGAAAAAATTCTATTTGAGAATGTACTTTTCACATAATGTACTTTTTATTTCTTATTTTTTTTTACTTATTTAGAAAGTAGTTGTTGAAAAAGTACTATTTGAGAAAGTACTTTTCATATAAAGTACTTATTTAGAAGGTACTTTTTACATAAAGTACTTTTTGAAAAAATTCTATTTGAGAAAGTACTTTTTACATAATGTACTTCATAAATTTTTTTCCAACTTTCAAATTTTTTAATACAAATGCCATACAAAATATTTAATTCTGTTTTCCTCAAATAAAAAATTGTTTATAAAATGTTCCTAAAAATTTTAATATGAAAAAAATTATTGTTTCGCTAAAGCAAATGAAATATGTATGTACATACATACATATGAATGTATTTGAAATTTTATTTTAAAGGTATTAAAAAAAAATTGTTTATTACTCATGACGCATAATGAACTTTGAAATTATTCTTCATACGCATGCATTCAGACAGGGGAGGGCCTAAAAGGCAAAAAATAATTTTTCAAAATATTTTTAATCGATTTTTTTTTTTTTTAGTTTTCATAAAAAAACAACAAAAATGTTCATGTGCTGAAAAATGTATGTATGTATGTATGATAAATCATCAATAAAATGGTGGCAGATATTTTTAAAATTTTTGTTTATATTTCTAATAAAAATTTATTTTGGTATTCGTTGGCTTTCTTTTTTCTTTTTAATTCAAAATTTAAATTTAAAAATAAATTTTGGCATATGAATTCTAATTTATAGCCTTCAGGACTGTGTTAGAAGGCAAGTGAAAATATGATTTTTTAATTTTTTAAAAATAATTCTAAAGATTGTTGCAATAACTAAATTAACCAGCCATTCATTGATAAAGTAATTCAAAATGAATATAAAATGCTTTTGAATAATCCTGGGATTACGCGGTTTTAGTCGCTCATTAATTAATTATTTTCGTAAATCAAATGTCACACATATTTAGCGTGTTAAATAATTTTTTGTTTTAAATTGCCAGCCACAATTTAAAAAAGCAACGGAACCAACTTTTTTTGTGATTAACAATTCCTTTTTCGCCCTTTTTTTTCGCCCTGGTTTTTTTTCATTTTCAAGAGTCATTAATTTGCCAAACAATTTCCCTTAAGTATGCTGCTGCCCTCTCTGGCTCATTTTCATTTCTCGCTGGTTTTCAATGTTTTATTCATTAGAACCACATGGTGTATGTAAGAAACTTTTTTTCATCTCCTATCTTTCGCTTTAATAAGGTTGTATGACGACAATGAAATAACATTCTAACATTCAAACATGTTTGCTTAAAAGCAACTGACTGTCTGACTGTCTAACTGACTGTGTGACTGCCTAGCTAAAACAGTTGCTTGTTTGTTTTTGGGGGAGGGCCCTATAGACTTAAACACACATTTCCTGCTGCCATTCTTTCCTTTCGAAATGTTGTTACAAACAAATTCTATGGCCCAGTTTGTTGTTTTTTCTTCCTTTCATTTTTTTTTTTCAAATCATAACGAGGCTAACGGGCCAAGGTTTTTACTGATACTACAATTTTTTTTTCTGTAAGACTAGAAAATTTTTGCTTTGTAGAGTGATTTTTTTTTTACTTTTCATAGTTTTTAGTAAAATACTGATAAAAAACAACAACAACAACAACAAAATTCTCTCAAAAAACCCATTTAAGGCTTAAGTGAAAAATTGCAGAGCAAGTGTTTTGTAAAAGGAGCGTAATTAAAAAGGAAATTTATTAGCGTCATAACGAGCGAAACGAAAGTTAAAATGAGTTTTAAAAGAAAAATAAGGCAGCGGATTTTTTATTTTCTGTATTTACAACATATGTATAAAACATTGTTTAGAACATTTTTTTGAGCGTCAACTATCCAAAGTACTTTTACATCACACGTAATGTGGAACTCTTATACGATCACACACTGTTCAGAAATTATATCCATAAGGTGCCAAAAGCTAAAAAAGCTCGCCAAGTAAATCGGGGTAGCAAACGGAAGAGACGTCATAAGACCACAAGCATTCTGTTATCCACACGCCAAAACTTCTACACTTGAACGGACATAAAACTCGTGGGAGTCAATAAAATTGTCCAGACTTGTTAATGACATAGCATTGCGACAGATCATATCATGGAAGGAATTTGCTCCACAGTGAATGTGTTTAAGCAGCTATGTCTACCCTTTCTAATCACGACAACTTCTACAAGAGTCTTAACATAAGTCCAACATAAGCCCAAACCTTTAAAGTTTAGTAATTATGACTCTAAAGATAGAACTAACGTTTCTAAACTTATTTTGCCAGGAATCATTCGCAACATTTATTGTATGCCTGCCAACTAAAGATTTTGTTCTAATGTTTCGCAATACACACCCTAAACTAACGTTTCTGAACTTATTTTGCCAGGAATCATTCGCAACATTTATTGTATGCCTGCCTACTAAAGAGTTTGTTCTAATGTTTCGCAATAAACACCCTAAACAAACGTTTCTGAACTTATGTTGCCAGGAATCATTCGCAACATATTAATTGTATGCCTGCCTAAAATTAATTTTTTTAAAAATATAAATTTAAACCAATATAATAATATAAACAACAACAATAAAAATAAATTTTTTTTATTAATCGATTAGTGTTTAATAAATCTTATCGATAAACAAATCAAATGTTGCTTAAATGATGTAAAATGTTGCATGAGATCAAATATATGCTGATGATTTATTGAAAATGGTTGAAGGAAGTCAGAAAAAAAAAACACAAAAAGTTTAAAGAGAGAAGAAGAGCAAATAAATCTAGGAATGTAACTGTGTACTCTTAATAAAAACCGTATACATATTCAAATGTATTGTGGACTGAAATTTTAAACATGGCGGCGTATGATTAATTCCATCAAGTTCGTTTGTTAAGCAGTAATCATGAGCATGTGCTTAATGTTTTAAAGTGCAAGCGGAGGAGTGTGAAAGAGAGAGAGAGAGAGAGAGAAATAAAAACAAAAGAAAAAAATCATGTTAAGAATAATCTCATGTAACAAAAAACCTTCCCACAAATGTAGACGATAAATATTTAATTAAAAAAAAATTATTGTTTTTGTTTTTCCTTTAATTAATTAATGTTGTTGCATTTTTGTTTAATTTTTTTTTTCGTTTTGTTTTTGTAATGTTTCGTTTAATTTTTGCTGATGATGAAGCTGAAGTAGAGAGAACATATTGATGTTGTTGATGCTGATGTTGATATTGATGTTGATGATGATGCTTGTTCTTGTTGATAAATATGCTGATGATGATGGTCGTTTGAAGAGATAAAGAGAGAGAGAGTTTTGAGAGAGAGAGATAATTGTTACGTGTGTTTTTCTTATTTTTTTTTTCTTAATTTGCGTTATTTGGTATGGAATTGTTTTTGGTTTTTTTTTTTGTTTTTTTTATTAAGACTCACCAAAACACCAACAGGATTTGTAGGGCGATGTATTGCCACCAGCAGCATGCTGATGTTGATGCGGCTGCTGTTGCTGGGCATGGTGGTGGTGATGATGATGTGTATGCTGCTGTTGTTGATGCACTGCGGCTGTTTGCTGTTGTTGTTGTTGCTGCTGCTGCTGCTGTTGTTGTTGTTGTTGCGATGTACTGTTTATAATGGTAGATGATGTCGAGGACGAAGACGAGGTAGTTGTGGCAGGTGGCGAAGAAGTCATGTTGCTGCTACCATTCGTATTCGTATTTGTATTGTTATTATTAATGTTGTTGCTAAGATTGTTGC
>QOCX01005979.1:352-11996 GCA_005959815.1 Sarcophaga bullata | reverse complement strand
AAGAGTCCGCAACTAAATAAGCTAGTAAAACACAGCGCATCCATATCCCCAGTACTTGTATTTAAAAAGGGGAAATTGTTGTTGTTGTTGCAACAACTTTAGAAGACAAAAAACGCTAAAGTGGAAATAAATGTAATCAGGATATAACGATTTAAACTTAATTTAGCTTAAGTAGAGTAAAAGAAAAAACAAAAAAAAAAAGAAAAGAAAACTTAAACGTTTCATCTGAAAATTCTTACAAAATTTTAATGCCTGTACACTTGCCAACACTCACTGTAACAGCAAAAACACAAAACAATAATAAAAACAAATAAACGAATGGAAGATAAAACCAATTTAATTAAAATAACTGGCATAACTTCTCATTTTGCAAACTTCTCATCAGTGAGACCTACACAAATGTCGTAATCTTCAATTCAAAAATAAAAGCGAAATAAATTTGTAACAACCCGGTGCTGACAGCCAGCAAGGCTGTAAAAAGTAAGCTTGGCAGCACTACAACACCGTAACGTGAACAGAGTGTGGTGTGGTGAATATATGATGTACGTAAATGACAAATTGGTGGCAGGGAAAATTATAATTGGAAGGCGGGAATACTGAATTTTATTGCTGGGTTAAAAACTGAAATTAATTGGGTCTTAAACTTCCACAGAGCATAGATGAATAATCTTAAGCAAGAGAATCTCTATTTTCCCGGCAAAAATCTACGTAGTACTACCAAGAAAGAAAAATTATATTCGATAGGGGATATACTCTCCTATCGTCCTTTTTTTAAATGAGAGGAGTTGAAAGCCTTATGTGGGACTTACTTAATTGGCCATTACAATTTTTTAGTTAGGATTACAAAATAGTTTCTTACGCCACTCATTTGAGTGTGGTAATTTTATTCTTGGATGGCGAGCCCTACAGTTTAACGTCGTTTAACATATTTTTAAGAAACTTTTCATGGCAATTTTATTTTACTTTCAGAGTTTTTAACAGCAATCTGCTGACAGAAAGTCGGTGAGAGAAATATTTTTTTGCATTTCATTTCGTTGGAGATGTCCGATCTGGGTTTTGAACAATGGCCTCACGTCATATAAGGCAAGGCACTACCTACTAGACTGAGGCGACTGTAGGACTTCCGCAAACTAAAATTAAGCCGGTGTGCGACCGTCCAAAATACTATCTTCAAAACGTATTCGTTAGAGCGTACTCCTAATCAGCTGTTAATTGTCGTTGTAGTTCTAGTCGTAGTTGTCAATCCAATTTGGCAGTGATCTACTTCTTTGGAATTATCAAAAAAACTTTGACTCACTCAACAATAGTACATGGGGGTGTAGCACGGAGCTCGCACAAAAAATTCCATTTGAACCGGTTGGCTGCTCTTATGTTTGAGTTTTTTCTTGTAAGAGCGTGCTGTAGTACTTCGTTGCCCCTGTTGTTTTCTGATTGATGCTATTAGCTTTTCTTCTGACAGTATAGACGTTATATATTCACTTTCTAGGTTTATTCCGTGGTCTAGTGGGCAGTGTGTTGGCTTATTAGACGAAAGGCCAGGGTTCGAATTCCCCGGTCAGCATCAAAAAGAAATATGAAAAAAAAAATATTCTTCGCGCGGCTTCCTCTCAGCAGATTTCTGGCAAAAACTCTGAGAGCTAAATAAAATTGCCATGAAAAGTTTCTCAAAAATCTGTCGTTCGGAGTCGACTTTAAACTGTAGGTCCCGCCACTCATGGTATAAAATTAACACACACAACATAAGTGTGTGAGAAGCTAGGTCGTAATCCGGACCTGAAGAAGGGTTGTAATGGCCAATTATGTATGTATGTTCTAGGTTTATTCTATGGTTGGTTCGTCTTTTCCATGTTGATACCAGTTACCAGTCGTCTGCATGGCGTTCAAGCTTTTATGATCCTGCTGTTATTATCAAATATCAGAAATTGTTCGCGTATTAGATCGATTGGCCTTTCCTGTGCTAATGCCGTCTCTTTGTATGGCTTTATTCCTCTTGAAATTTATCTCAAGTACTAGGATTATGTGCTAATCTATTCAGATAATCTGGTTATTATTTCTTTCTTTTCTCAAAACATAGTTTGGTGATGATACATAGTATAGTTTTACGCCAGGTTCGATATTAAATGGTTGACTCGTTGCGAAGAGCTGAGTATTTTCTTCTGAGTGATTTCTTCATTAAACTGCAATTGAATATCTCCAACACAACTTTCATTTCCACAACTTACGAGAGAGTGGTTGACTTTCAACATTCTTCAACCCTCTGAATAAGTTTAATTTGATTTTAAAAAAATCCATACAATTTGATTTAATTTAGAAAAACACAACAAAAACAGAAACAATAACACAAAAGAATTTCATTTAATTTTCAATGGGAAAAAAACAACTTGCCCATCACCACCCGTCATTACTCTCTTGCAAAAACACAATTTTAATTGGCAACAATGCACTCCTCTCGTTGCTCTTAACTGTACACTTTCGAATTCCTGAAAGAACACAAAAAAAAACAAAACAAATTATTCTTGCACGGCGACAACGACTCTACAAAGCCGAATAATAACAACAACCCTGACTTTTATCTCTTTAACCACCACAACAAGAACAAGAACAAAAAAAATGAGTAAACGCATCGGTAAGTGCAATAATGCCGAAAAGAAAAACAAGTTCATTAAATATGTAACAGTAATAATGAGAAGCAAGAAAAGAGAAAAAACACCAAGTCACATACACAGATACATAGAAGAAGAAGAAGCATCATCATGATACCCCAAGTAATTAAAAAAAAGCGAAAAACAAATGAAATCACAAATGAAAATGAAAAAGTCGCAACAATAAAAAAAGAAAAGAATTTAGAAAAAAAAAAAGAACAACAACAACAACTACTACCACGGCTACTACGACTACGACAATAAATATTGCAACGAGCCAACAAAGCCGACTAACTAACCAACCAACCAACGAAACGAACCACCTTGTTGTCGCAAGTTGACTTTTATGTTGTTGTTGTGTTGCTGCTGCTGCTTAAATCCGTTTTCTTAAATGCATTGCATGGAGTATGTTCGGCTGGTACAACTATCGTCGTCTTCGTCGACGTCGTCTGCTCGTTTCGTATTTACTTTTGCTTGGCGGTGGTTAATTAAAAAACCAACGTTGTAATTATCATGTTGATATTGTTGTTGTCGATATCGTTGTTAATTTTTAATTAATGGCAACGCGGTATCACCCAGATACAGTAACAGCCAACCCAAGCATTTCGTTTGTACTACTCTCTGCCCTCTCTGGTTATTTTTTTTTTTTTTGTTTTTTTCAATCATAAATCAAGAGATTTTCTTTTGTTTTCATTTCAATTTTTTTTTTCTTCACTCGTCAGTAATTTAATTAATGTTTAAACAATTAAATACAACAACAACAACAACAACAACAATATAGGAAACAATTTAAATATAAAATAATTTATTAATAAACAGAAACAGAAACAGAAAAAACACTCAAATTACAAGTAATTTGTCATTAAGTGGCACAAAAAAATAAAAAAAAAAAACTTTTAACTGTGGAACTAAAAGTAATAAATTATTAGAAAAAAACAAAACACATACAGTTTGTTACAAAAGTAAACTTACTTTGGTATTATAAACATTTCTGTGGTGTTATCAGACAGATCTCTTGCAAATCAAATAAATACTCTTTGGCTTAGAAGAGAACAAAAATTGGAGATTTAAATGCCACGTGAACATGGAGGCTATGATCTCGTGAAAATCTTGAATATAAATGATCTGGGCATGCCCTGTTGATTATAGAATGCATGAACCCATTGTCAATCATGGTTTTATAACGAAAATATTGGATAGATCCTATTCTGATAATGGTTTTCGCCTTTCCGAGAATGTCATACAAGTATTCACTCCCTCTTCAAATTCGGAAATGGAATCTTTTCGGGACAATTATAGTACTACTCGCGCTGAATTATAAAGACTATAAAGAATGGCACAGTGAACATCCGTCATCAGAGAATGGAAGTGCAGACACTCACTTACTGATAGTGTAGTGGTAATTGGATCACTAGAGGTTGCCCAAAATGTTCGGGGTTTTTCTGGAGAGAGATTTATTATCACATGTGTTGCTGGACATGATGATATTGAAGGTAACAATAAAGCTTACGCATTCGCATGCATTAATAAAACAGAAAATTGGAAAAAATTTCAACATAGGATATGCGCTCCTCTACAGAAAAGCACACAAAGGACCTCACACGCACTAGACTTTACTCATTTGCAAAGGAAAAATGGAATGCGGAATCCACTTGTATAGAAACCAAAGAAATCTGTCCCGTTATGGATATAAGCAGAACAAAATTGGATTTAAACCTGACTAGAGTTCATCTTAAAACTTCCGTAGTAGTTATATTGACATCCTAGTCCCTGAGTACTCACGCTCGGATATTGGGAATTCTTCACAATGCCTTCTGCAAAAGCTATAATGACGTGGAAGAAGAAAAGACCCCGGAACATTTTCGCTGACATTATTCGGCACTTGGGAACGTGAGACATAGGTTTCTTGGTGATCTGGAATTTGTTAAAAGAACGTGTCTAGCCGAAGGTGATTTACATTGAATCCGACGCCTTTACGAAGCTAATTTCTTTGTAACTAAACTTTTTTGTAATGTTAGTGATACTAATACTTGGGTGCAAAACTGAGTACATGTGATTTATGTACATTGGTTGTGGTGGTGATCGTCCTATTCTTGACTTATATTGTATTTGCCTAATATACTCACTTCTGCCCCCCACTGTATATAAAACGCCTTGCCTTGTTTCATTTTATATGACTTTTTTGTATTCCAGTGTAATTAATGGCTTTTATTTTCCTGCCGCAAAAATATTTTCAAATTCTATTCATTTAAAACTGGGTCTTAAACTAGTTTTTTTTTTCTCTTCTTGTGTAATTGGTTGGTTTTATTACAAAATTACTCCAAAAACAAATCAAGAAATCAAGAAATAATCCAAATAAACTTGTCTTTTAATAAGTTTTTCTGAAAATTTTGGGTTTTCGATTGCAATTCGTATTTTTTTTTTTTCAAAAATATTTTTTATTTTTCGTATTTGGATTTCGATTTTATAATTGTCGTAAACTACACATAAATTCCTAGTTTTACTTTGATTGAATTGATTAATTGAGGTTGGCAATGCTTACGTACATAGTGCACCTAGTTACTGATGGTGGTGGTGGCTTTCTGTATTACACGTGTTCACTTAATTCAACACGTATGTATCACGCTTGCCAAACTAAAATTTGAGATTTGCAGTAACAAATATTGGGTGTATATTCTTAAAAATGCGGTGGAATAAATTTTGTTGGTTTATTATATGTGAGGCCGTGGTTTAAACCCAAGCATAGACATCTCGAACAATACTAAAAACGAAATTCCATTCGGCGACTTCCTCTCAGCAGTCTTCTGTGAAAACTCCGAGAATAAAATCAATTTACTATGAACAGTTTTTCAGAAATTCGGTCGCTCGGGGTCGATGTTAAACAGTAGGTCCCACCAGTCACTGATAAAATTAACATACACAATATGGGTGGTGTGAGAAGTTAGGTTCTAATCCTGACTGAGGGGTTTTAATGACCAATTAGGTTAAATTAATTTCAGTTAGGGGATGGCCCTATTCATGTACGGCATTGTGTTTGCATTTGAAGTGCAGGAGAGTGGAAATAGTATGTAATGCAAGAGGCCTTTTATAGAAAGGATTTCATATTGGGTTTGTTGTTTAATTTCAGAGTCTTGTATTCTTCCAATAGGTCTTTAATTGTCAATCATTATTAATTGAAAATCATTGAAATGCTTTTTAATTGATGCTCTTCATTTGATTTTAAATTGTTTCTTTCTGTGATGTTTGATTACAAGTGTGCGCTGTTGTTGATTCATTGCTGATTCAAATTAATTGCCGTTATAGCTGGCAGTTGTTGGCACAACAACAAAGAGAAATGTCATCTTAAAAAAAACAGTGTGAAAGACGTACACAAGCAAAGGCAAATCATTAAGACTTTAGGGGACTTAAAGACTTAACACACACACACAAAAAAACCTCATTGAAATAACAACAAAAATACCCAATGATTTCAAATGAATGCACTTTAAACAGCTTAATGTAATTGATTTCAGGCAATTACTGGCGAAAAAAAGTACAAAAACAGGCTATAATTGTTAAGAATTCTTAGTTGTTGTTGTTGTCGTTGTTTTTGGTATCACAAAATAACTTTATAAATACATTGTATAAATAAATAAATATTTGGCCTATGTAATCAATCGTCTTTAATTAAATTTAATTACAACAATTATCTGTGACTTCAATCCAATCTAAAACTGCAATAAATGACCCGGTTTTAAATGCTTTTTTTTCCAAACAATTTAATAAATCACCATATTTGTGTAACATTTGGTTGGCAATGCCATTATTGCCATTGCACATATTAAGAGACACACGCATTGTATTCGTGTACATCTAACGAACAGGCATGCTTGCTATGCTTAAGTGTATGTGTGTTATTTTTCTTAGAAATCCTTGAAAAAATGCTCCACTATTTACTATTTATGGTGTGGTGGTGAATTATTATTATTATTATTGTTTGTGTTGTTGTTTTTGTTTCGTTGTTTTTTTTTTTTGTTTGTCAACTCTCATTGTACTAATTGTGCATTGTTGTTGTGTCTTCATCATGTCATCTCCGAAGATGATGATGATGATGATAACAACGATTGGGCACTCCTTCGTAACATAACTGTTTTGCTCTCACCATAAAGAGAGTCGTAATTGGTAACAAAAGTATGGGCACAATTTTAAAAATAAATAAATAGAGACACTATAATTAACTGTTTATTTAATAGATTAGAAAACAAAATTAGGCCTTATAAAGGCATATAGACAGACAGACACAGAGAGAGAGAGAGAGAGAAAGAGAGAGAGAATGTGTATGAATTGATCACTTTATATTGTGCGAGTTATTTTAAAAGAAAAATTCTCAATTAATTAATTGCGAACACAAACGAACAAACACACACAAAAAGGAAAGAGTAAAAAATTTAATGATCAATCCAGATAAACTATAAGGACACGCTATACATAATGAATTAATGTAGGTTTTCTATACAAATTGGCATTACAACTGGATATATAACTCAAAAGCATGGTCCAAGCATTGTAAAGAAATACAAAAAATTTTTTTAAGACACTGTAACTGAAAAAAAACCCTTTACTTATTATATTTTTACGTTTAAATATATTTCAAAATTAATATTACATGTGTAGGGTATAGAAATTGTATACCAACACTGTTATTCTTACATTTCTTGTGTTTAACATTCATTAGTTAAGCTTGTTATTGCTATTGTTTTGTTCTTTTTTTTTCTCTCTCTGTCAATATGCTCCACATAAAGACATAATTGCCAATTGTCAACTATGTAAGTACACCATACACCATTGAAAAAAAAAAAAAAGAAAAAATATCAACAACAACGATAACTACAGCGAAAATATTTATCTCACAGGCCTTTAACATGTGTGCACAGAAAAAAATGAACAGAGGGAACTCCTTCTGCTTCGTCTTCTATTTACTTAAAACAGCCGAATGTCTACGAAGATTATATTTACTTGCTTACACACAATTTAGTGTGTGTATGTGTGTGTGTTTGTATGTTGTGTAATTATGCTCCATTTGTGTAATAGTAGAATTCTTTGCATTATTTTTTTCCTCTCTAGCATAGTTCTATTAAACTCTTCGTTTGTTTTGTTTTTATTTCTCCCATTAATACGAAATACAAAATACAATACAAGTGTTCCTATATGCTATCGCGGTCGGTCGGTCGGTCGGTGTATAACATTTTTAGCTTCATTAACGTAGCAATTGTTGCCCTTATTTTATTAAATGAAGTTTACTTTTGTTGTTGTTGTTGTTTCGGTATTGCATAGAACTGGCAACATGTGCGTGAGTTATACTCTTTACAACACACATTGTTGTTATTAATGGCTGCTGTTTAGCTGGCTATAGTTTTACACGCAGTGTTTTTATGTTTTTTTTTCTGTTTTTCTGTTTTTTTGTGTGTGTAAAAACTCCACTTATTGTTGTGGTTTGTCTATCCTTTTCATTTTACTTTTTTGTTTTTGCTCAATTGCAATAATTGGCTTCAATGAGTTTTCGTAATTGTTTTCGGTTTAATGATGTCTTGCATTTCATTTAATCATTCGTCTCTGTTCTTTTTCGTTTTTTCTTTCATTGCCGTGGTTGTAAGTCTCTCATGCAATGTTTTGTTTTCCTTTATTTTTCTTTTTATACGTTATGATGGCCATAAACATACTTTGTTTGTTATTATCGTCATTATTAATTAACTGAGAGCAATCACTGTTACATTTACTCATTTTTCTTTAATTCATAAATATGTGTTGTCAAGTGTTGGTATTTGTTTGCTTACTTTTTTTGATTTCTTTGTCCAATTTAAGCAATTTTTAATCATATTTTTAAAGAAAATAGTGCATTACGTGGTATTTTATATTTTTAAGAAGTTTTCTTAATTTAAAAATATTATAAAACAGGAATATTATAAATATTCAATCTAAAATATCTGTTATAGGGCTTTGTTTGCCCATAAACCACATTAAAACCAGTGGATCTGTACCATAATGGATGCCTTATTGTGTTAAAATTGTGTTATCCTCTGTTAATCTCTATGTATTCGCCTCTATTTCGGTTTATTTATATGGAAAATTAAAGCCTAACTAACTAGGCTTTTAATGTCTATTTAACAACATTGTTGATATTATTGTTGCTGTTTTTAATCAACGTTCAAGAGCACAACAATTTAATTGTGGCCTGCCTTTCTTTAACAACAATTATGAACGACAACAACATCATTAAATTATATAAAGCACACCAATTCACAACAACAATAACAAAATAATATTGTTTTTGTTAATAACAATAATATTATACCTTTTGTGTGCTGCCCACTTCCTACTTTGTGTTTCACTTTATTAGCATTATTCTTAGATTGCCTAAGAAATGAAAATTATAAACGGCACGAGTTGCTAACCTAGCGTCTAATATTGTAATATTTGTGAGTGTGTGTGCCTATGAATATTTTTGTGTTTCGCTAATTGTTTTTTTCTTTTTTTTTCTTTCCTTCCTTTGAGTGCTTCATTAAGCGGTTTTTCAAATGGTATTTTTTACCATTTTTTTTTTCTATTTATAATGCAATAATTACAATTAACCAGCCATTAGCGATTAATGGTTTTACGAAAACAAAGCTAAACAAACGTTAAAACAAAACAAAACAACAGAAAGAAAAAAAGCACAAACAGAACCACAAAGTATTTGCCAACTTTAGAGTGTAAAAGGAAAACCGGCAATAATTGTTGATGAAAAACAATTTTTATTTTGTCTGAACAGTTATCAATACCAATAAAGGAAATAATTAAGTTGTTAATAAACAATAATAGCAATTGTTATTGTTGTTGTTGTAATAATAAATTCAATTGAATTTCAAATTTCACAAAAAAAATTCTTTTTGAAAAGCTTTTTAATTAAAAAAGAAAATAACAAAAAAAGCAAAAAAAAAGCGTTTTAATTTCAAAACAATTGCTTACATTCGGCTTTTGTTTACCTTTCAAGCATCAGGTTTTTTCTGTTACTTGTTCTCACTGGTATTATCTAATTACTCCCACTGGCATTCACGCACACACACAAATATTCTCTGTAAATTTTAAAGAAATTGCATTTCATAAGTGTGTGTGACTGTGTTGGATTGTTTATGCCTTCAAATTTCAAAAAAGAAAAATTTGCATGCAATTGTTGTTGCTTTTGTTTTTACTTGGACTGTTTTTTTTTTTGTAATTGTTCAGTAAAAGTAACAATAATTCCAAAGAGGATTTCTGTTTACTTTCTATGTAAAGAAAATGTCATAAACATTCGTGCATTATTCAAGTGTATTCAAGTGGAATTCTGAAAAACGACAGAAACATACGCACAGTTATAGAAAGTTACAGGGATGGAAAGCTAAACTGAAGAGTATTTCCTTGTTTGAAAGATAATTTGATTAAAATAAAGCATTTTTTTTAATCATTTTTTATTTTAAATAGTTAAAGAAATGACGCAATTTATTGTTTAATTAAAATTCCATCTACAATTAGCTGCTGAATTGAAACTAAATCGAAATGCCTAGTAAAATCTATACACAATTGAGACTTGTTTGTAGCTCCAAGAACTTGATTGAGAAGTTCTTCTTTGTATAATATCTGGATAGTCTGGATCTGACAGCAAGTGATAGTCATCACTGCCAGTTTAGAAAGAATAATTTTATTTGGCAATCGATTGCCTATAACAGAAGTCATTTTCACATATTATATATTATACCCAGTGGTGAAAGTCATGGAGACATAATTGCTTTGATTCGGTTCGAAAGGCTCGATTTTTATTGCTCAACTTTTGGTTTGTAGAAAGCAGTGGTAAGAGTCAGGAGGAAAACTTGTTATTTTGTTTTCCACAAGACTTCTTGAATGTCACATCTTAAGGAAGAGTGTTATTTCTAGGCAACCATAAACGACCGTATTAGATTAGAATCTGCAAAAGTATACCAACCATGCGCTATGCAAGCAAAAATTCATAAATGAAACTAAATTCAATCAAAAGATATAAAGATATGGCAATCCTATCATTCTCGAATAAGCTTTTGTAGATGAATTAACTGCTTAGCTGCAAATATTTAATTAATAAAACTGAATTACTGCAAAAGAACAAAAAATAAAATAAAGAATATGCCTTAAAGCAAGAGAACAGAATAATTACAATATATTTTGATTATTAAAAATATTTTTCTTTTAATTTAAAACTTAAAAACCTCAATTTCATAGAGCTTTTACAAAAAAAAAAAAAGCCAGCATTTTCTTAAAATTTATGCTAATGTGTTTACAATGAAAAAATAAAATTGAATTCAATTTAATACATTTTAACTATGCACGCATACGTACCATACAAGAGAAGCTTGAAAACATTTTTTTTTTACCATCCATGTCCATAACAAATAAAGCGAAAATAAATTAAAAAAACATACACACAACAGCTACGGCTGTATGGAGTGTAAATCACAACCGCAAGTGGTAAAATACGATAATTACCCACAGTTAATAAGAAGAAACGAAAGAAAAAAAAAAACAAGTGAAAAAAAACGCCAATAGAAATACCAGAACACTTACAATAGGCTTTAAATAGGCAAAAAACAATTCACACCCGGCATACATATGTGTGAACAAACACACATGCACATCATCTATGTAGATACATACATATGGTATAAGAAATTTAAAAATTTAAGCAAAAAAAAAACACAACTTTTGTTCGACTTTAGATTTTGTAATTTATTTAAAAATTTCTTTGCTGTTGTTGTTGTTGTTGCTGCTATTGATAAATATGTTTCAGTTTTAATTAATTATTTAATTAACATTTCATTACGCTTTAGTTTTATTTCACTTCACTTTTCGTGCTAAACTTTATGTACGAACAACCATAAGTCTTTATAAGCATGGCAAAGCATTGCATTTCATTGCATTGCCAACACTTACACGGCAAATAAGTATTAGTATTAGTGTATTGGTGTTAACTATGCAAT
>QOCX01005978.1:0-11066 GCA_005959815.1 Sarcophaga bullata | reverse complement strand
ACTGCAAAAGTTGAAATGAGAGAAGGAACGGAACAAGTACAACGCCTTTTATATGAGTGCCACGCACTTCAAAACAGAACGTTTGGAGATCTATGCATAGCGGTGAACAAGCCACCAAAGGAATTAGACGGTTTTATCCGGAGGTCGGGATGGTTCAAAACCAACACTAGCGGCTCATGACAAGGGAGCTTACACCAGGTAACGCAATACACCATATGGACCACCAAGTGACCTTGTCTGTGAACGGCAAGCTACCTGCTAACCTAACCTACCAATTTTCTTTTTGGCCTGATTTGAATGATTTGTCATACAACTCACACCAAGTTGAATAATATGCAATAAGCAATTTGAGGGCCTGAGCATCATGTGTGTGAAGTTAAATTCGAATTTGAAAATCCAAGACGCAATCCATAAATTTTAGCAATGCCACATTTGGCTTTAACAGAGCAAAATTGGCTCTTAACAGAACAAAATTTACCCTTAAGAGAGCACTGTTAACTGTTTAACAGTGAAAAGAAGACTATTGACATGAAGTTTAATTCTCATTATGATCATTATTATTTGTAAACAATAATGTTGAAATGAAAAGGATGGTTGGTGGGGATGGAGGACGGAATTATTTCAGCTATCCCACTACCACCGTTGGAAGAGGACACTCTGGACTATCATGTACATATAGTCTGTATGGTGTACTATTTCTTATATCTTCCAAAATGGCCACTGATCTTCTAGAGAATTTCATACGATTTTGGTCGAAAATCGATTTTTTTAAAATTGAATATCTCGACTCACAAAATTATTTCAGCTATCCCACTACCACCGTTGGAAAGAGGACACTCTGGACTATCATGTACATATAGTCTGTATGGTGTACTATTTCTTATATCTTCCAAAATGGCCACTGATCTTCTAGAGAATTTTCATACGATTTTGGTCGAAAATCGATTTTTTTAAAATTGAATATCTCGACTCACAAAATTATTTCAGCTATCCCACTACCACCGTTGGAAAGAGGACACTCTGGACTATCATGTACATATAGTCTGTATGGTGTACTATTTCTTATATCTTCCAAAATGGCCACTGATCTTCTAGAGAATTTTCATACGATTTTGGTCGAAAATCGATTTTTTTAAAATTGAATATCTCGACTCACAAAATTATTTCAGCTATCCCACTACCACCGTTGGAAAGAGGACACTCTGGACTATCATGTACATATAGTCTGTATGGTGTACTATTTCTTATATCTTCCAAAATGGCCACTGATTTCTAGAGAATTTTCAAAAAAAAATTGATAGTTTCAAAGCCAATTTCACAATACCATATGACTTTATGTGGAACTATTTGTTGATTATATAAAAAGGCCTTGGAGCCATCCTTCGAGTATGATATGGTACTCCTAGACCTAGTATATGCCCTAAAATTAGCTCCTAGGCAAGGTACCTTCTTCAGATGGATACTGTTAAACCTCTAACAGTGCTCTGTTAAGGGCAAATTTTGCTCTGTTAAGAGAAAAATTTGCTCTGTTAACGCTAAATGTGGCGCTGCTAAAATTTGTGGATTGCGTCTTGGATTTTCAAATTCGAATTTATCTTCACACACATCTGAGCATCTCATGTTGAGGTGATGTGATTGGGCCGTCAAGGCCGTTATACTTAACTCTGTTAGACTTTTTCGAATTGGAATTGTCTCAAGCCGCAAGTGTGTATGACAAGAGTTACAACACAACCTATATCACCGGTTAAATACAGCCTGATTTATGCACCAGAATCTTGAAAAACTTGTAACAGGAATAATAATGTAAACCATTCAGTCAAAATAACATGTTTCAGTTAAATAATGTCATGAATATCATAAAATTTTCATAACATAATTGGCTATTACAACCTTCAGTCAGGATTACGGCCTACGCTTCTCACACCATTTATGTTGTGTGTGTTAATTTATTACTAGGAGTGGCAGGACCTACAGTTTAAAGTCGACTCCGAACGACAGATTTTTTTTGAGAAACTTTTCATGGCAGATTTACTTACTCTCAGAGTTTTTGCCAGAAATCTGCTGAGAAAAAGCC
The DNA here is from genome assembly GCA_005959815.1 of Sarcophaga bullata. Taxonomy (NCBI): domain Eukaryota; kingdom Metazoa; phylum Arthropoda; class Insecta; order Diptera; family Sarcophagidae; genus Sarcophaga; species Sarcophaga bullata. The sequence goes on along the minus strand of QOCX01005978.1, from coordinate 8,992 downwards.
GCCGAAGAAATATTTGTTTTCATATTTCGTTTTTGATGTCTGACTGGGGATCCAAACCCCTTCGTCTTATAACATACTAGACTAAGGCAACTTCATAAAATTTTCTCTTTACAAAAATCATACCTATCGTACTCGTACATTCCATTTTTCACATACTTTTCAAATACTTATATTTACCATGGCTATTAAAAATGATCTGAACGGGTTTTGTGCAAAACATCAATCTGGTGGCCAGTTACCATAAATATTTAGCGTTCCGTTCATCTCATTTTAATGGTTGTCATAACGATTCAATAAAACTTTGCACACATAAATCCTCTTAAACACTCTCAACCATTTTGTCATTGCACATTCAAAACTACACACTCACTCATTAAAATCATTTAAAAATGATCAAAGCACACTTTCAAATAAATAGCGACTGTCGTTTGTCGTTAGAGAATTGGGGAATAAAAATTTACATTTTATTGGGCACATGTATACAGTGAATCGATTANNNNTAAGTGCAGCTTAAAATTGGGCAATAATGTTAACGATTATTACCGCCGCTTTTAGTCAAAGGTCATTAATTTTTGATCGATAATCTTTAAAGACTTCTTTGAGTTTCAATATACACTTGAAGTATTCTTTAATTAAACTTCATTGACTCACTGTATTTTTATTTACTGTCTAGTGTTTCGAAGACACAGTCACATGGCACAATACTTCTATTTGTACCAATAAAGTGGGGTCATTAAAATTGTTTCTATTTTGCATTTAATTTGTCATTGCAAATGGCAATAAGAGAATAAGGAGAAATTCTGCAACCAGCATCTCTTATAAGAGTAAATAAAATACGTATTTGAAATAAGTTGGTTTTAATGATTTCCTCTTTAAATTAAATCATAATGAGTGACTTTAAATGTCTCCATTTAGTTAAAGTTACTAAATTAAAAAATAAATACGAACATTAACTACTAATTACTTGATAGTAAAGGAATTTCTGTACACAAGACAGTAAAATAATCTACTGGGAGTCCCATTAGTATTGGCAATGTGGTAATAAATTCTGTTAACGATGCATGAGCAGCTTCGGATACGGACAGGATAGTATAGAAAAATAGGTCCATTTTTAAATAGGAGGCACATGAAAGGTATGGTTTGACTTCAAAGAAGCAAACTCAACATCGGCGAATTAAGCAAATTCAAGGAAGATTAGATAGAAATATGAGTAGTAGACTGGACGTTCGTATTATCATAATAAAAGTCATAGATCAAATAATCATCCCTCTGCAGGTTTCAGTCCGTTATTACACTTAGATTATGTAAGGGTTCCATAAACAGCCTTGGAATTCAGCAGTGCATTAAGCACTGTACCCTGGCACAAACGACGATTTCGAGAAGGCTTTTGATACCCTGAAATAGTAGGCTATTTGAAATGAATTGACTTGCGAGTAATCCTTTAGTCAGGATTACTATCTAGTTTCTCACACCACTTATGCTGTGTGCGTTAATTTTTAAACATAAGTGGCGTGACTTACAATTTTAAAGTCGACTCCGAACGACAGATTTTTGAGAAACTTTTCATGGCAATTTTATTTAGTCTCAGAGTTTTTGTCAGAAATCTGCTGAGAGGAAGTCGCCGAAGATATCGTTTTTCATAGTTCGTTTAGTTGAATATGTCTGACCTGGGGTTTGAACCCTGGCCTCACGTCTAATAAGCCAACACACCACCTACTAGACCACGGCAATGGCAATGGAATGCTTTAATAAATAATTCAAATCAAAACTGCAAGTTGCCATGTTCTGTTCTACGAGAGTGTCTGTCGAACAGAAGCTGCAATGATGTGAAGGGAATGGAATCGGTACATCTTTTATGCGAGTGTTGTGCACTTAAAACAGACGTCACCGGTTAGCAGAACGTTTGCAGATCTGGACATGGTAATGAACGTGTCACTAAGGGAACTAGCCGATTTCATCCGGAGTTCGAGGTGGTTCAAGCACAAGAATAATGGATCCCAGGCTTACTAGGTCACCAAGTGAACATGTCAGTGAACGACAAGATACCCGTTAACCTAATCCAACCAACCAATATTTTTTTGGTCTGAATTGGATGATCTACCATATAACTCACAAAATGTTCCATGAGAGTGTCTGTCGATCAACAGCGGCCAAACTTCAATATTGAAAATCAATACCACCCAAACTGGAAGCCAAAATAATGAACGATAATTTGTAGGGCGTACAATTATTTTGACGCCCTCAAAAGAATAAATAAAAATAATCAAACATTTCGTAACCATAATTATATATGACAACGCCTTAGTATTATAATGAGAAGGCAAATCGTTATACTTAATTCTTGCATGAAGTTGTCGTAGTTTAATAGGTGGCGTATTGCTTATTAGACGGGAGGACATTCAAACCCCGCATCAGACATCTCCAATAATATGAAATATTTCATGAGAAGCGTATTTTGTGATGAGAAGTTTCTCAAAATTCTGTCGTTCGGAGGCGACTTTAAAACTGTAAGTCCCGCCACTCATGTAGAGAATTAACACACAAAATATAAGTAGTGAAAGAAACTAGGCTGATGGGTTAAAATAACCAATTATCCATGTTATGTGTATATTCTTGTATTATTCTGAAGGTTTTTGAAAAGGATATAAAGCAACATTATAAGAGAACTTCCCTATTCTCTCGTCTTAAGCTTTAGCTTCTACTACAACTAATTTATGCTGTTACACGCCTAAATATTATTGGCGTGTAACAGCATAATGGAATTAAAATGAATAAAATAAATAAATTTCTGTATACATGCCATTAAACTCGCCCTTTATTTTATTCCTATTAGATTAAAGTATCTCCCGTTACGTTTTAAAATCTCTTTAGGCTTTAAAGTCTTCCTTTCAGCTTTTTGTTTATAACTCTTGAGTGACTGTGTAAGCAATTTAAAAAGACGGTCTTATTTTTATGATATAATTTGATTATTATTTCAATTTGCATTTATTTTATTTACGTATACTCGCGTGTTTAGTTAAATTTATACTTTTATTTGTTTTATGAATGCACTTTTATTACTAATAAATACAATTTTATAAACAATTTCCTTTTTCCCCAAATCAACAAACACGAATGTTTTAGCCAAGCAAGATCGACTGCATGATGTGCTACATTTAGAGATTTTTTTTTTTAGCTGTGTTCGAAGTGGGTGAATAGTTTCAGAACAAACTCTCAAAAAACTAAAAAACTAAAAAAAACCATGGGTGAATCCAGCTTAACTGAAAGGGTACTTTTTGCATCAAATGGTATTTTTGTAAAAAAAAATAAGAATTACGACTTAACTTCTCACTTATCTTCCACTTATTTATGTGTAATTTTACACATGGCTGGCAGGACCTACAGTTTAAAGTCGACTCCGAACGATAGATTTTTGAGCAGATTTTCAAGGAAATTTTATTAACTCTTAGAGTTTTTGCTAGAAGTAGGTCGCAAAGAAATATTTTTTTTTTATATTTCGTTTTGTTGGAGATATCCGACATGGAGTTTGAACCATGGATTCACATAGTAGTAAGCCAGTACACTATCTATAGACTATTTATTTATTTATCGTTAATACACGTACTGAACAGAAAATAAACTCTAACAACATATACGTGTTCCTCATGTACAAAACAAAAACAGGTGATCGGAACGTAACAACACTTAAAAGCCCTATTTAGACAAACGTCGACGGAACGTAATGATTCGGCAAGCGTTGTCATTGCTTTTCGTATTCTAGAAACGAAAGTACGTTTCACGTGCTGCCGGAGCTAAAGACTAATTACATGTGTGAAGATACGTTCAAATTTAACTAGCAAAGACAATAACCAAAACTTTTAACAATGTGTGGGTAGAATTGAAAAATAGAACTTGCTGCAGATATCCCTCTATATATAATTTTAGCCTAAGTTATCCCTAATAAAACCCAATCCCAGATATCTCAAGTTCAAAAATTATTTAGGATATACTACTTATTGGGTTTAATTAGACACCTTAGGCTACAAGTTGTATATAGTGGGATATCTGCAGCAAGTCCCATTTTTCCACAAATATCCATATCATCCTACCCAGACATTGTTCAAACAAATAAGCGTTTTTTTGTAAAAGCTATCAATTTTCAAAAGAAAATCCATATTGTTCCAATCAGGAACGTGTATAGGATAATTTTTAAGTAATGGAATCGTATATTTGGGTGATTACGTTCTCCGACTATTCCTTGTATTTTTTGTCAACCGCTTAACATTGTTGTGTTAACTTTAACTTTAGCTCTGTTACAAATTTTGGTTTTTGTCTTTGCTAGTTAAATTCGAATTTATCTTCACACACATTCGGGTTTTTCTTGTGCTTTTACATGTTTTGAAAAGGTCGAAAAAAAGATTTTTGTAGCCCCTGTAATCTTATTACAGTATACAGTTTAGGGTTAAAATATATCGAATCACATTATATTCTTAACAAAAATTATTTGACTTCACATATGCTTGATCCTGCAACAATAATTTCCTTTTATTCGGATAAGAAGGCTTGGACATTTGGATTCCTTTAAAACTTATAATAATGAATCAAGGTGACCTCTGAAATAACCCTAGTGTTATCTAATGGTTGTCGTCGTAGTAAAGTAGGTAGTGTGTTGGCTTATAAGAGATGAAGCCACGGTTCAAACCCCCAGGTCACACATCTTCGACAAAACAAAATATGAAAACAATATTTCTTCGACGACTTCCTCTCAACAGATTTCTGCTAAAAACTCTGAGCGAGAGTATGTAGTGTGGGTAGAATGGTTGTTGTGACCAAATTATGCATGTTATCCAATGGCCAAAATAGTTTCCCGTTCAAAAAGCTATTGCTTACTGTATAACAAGTGCCTTTGACATTTAAATTTAAAATATTTTAAAATGTGAAATTAATTGATTGGCAACGCCTCAGCAGATAATAAAATTCAGAATTACTTTAAGTGTGAGAGAAAAGTTAAATGAAAACTCTCATAAAAGAAGCAATGGAATTTGAATTGGGAAGAAAGTATCATAAAATTAAAAAAGTATTCGATTTTTTTGTAATTTATTTTGTAAACACATTTGAGAATTTTAGTTGTTTTTATAAATTTTAACGTATTTTTGTACTGACATTATAATAACCTCGAATTTCCATTTCAGATCTCTTTCTTAAATCTTTCTGCATAAATTTCTACAGCTGATCGGTAAGTTAAACTCCTAAAATACTAATTGTGGAAAGGTTGAGAAGAGCGTTATTTTTTTCAATGCCCTATTGTTCTAATTTGAATCGAAATGGGAAAAGGAAAAACAACAAACCCAATCGAAAACTGAAGATATTAAATCTTGCGGTACAGGGTAACTGCTCATCTCTCATTTGTGTTTCAAACACATCTCAAGAATAAGTATAAATACGACCGAATAAAAGATTTCTTTTGTAGTTTTTCGAATAAACTTCGCTATTTAAAATGCATAAGTTTCCGCATATTTTCGTAATTTTTGTAATTTTTACGCTTAAATTCCGCGATGTATTTAGTGACAAAAATATATTCATATCCGATCAAAAGAATGTTTATTACATTGAAAGTAGACCACAGGTGAAAAAACGAAATATAATTTTGGTGTGGTAACCTTAAATAATAAATTCTCTGTAAATTTTAGTTCCCCTGGTATGATAGTTTGGCCCGTTATGCTAGCATGAATATGAGTCTGGTCTGGTCACTATTGATACCAAAAGGAAATCGGATGATATTACGGCCTTATTAAAGAACACCTTTAACAAGAGGATACTCTTGTGAATTGGTGGCGTTGTAAATGGTATTAATCCGCGACAATTTGTTTGGATTGCAACGGGTAAAAAGTTTCTCTTCACCAACTGGGGAACAGGCTCAACCAGATTTTTCACGCAATAACGAATATTGTGCCCAAACAGGCTGGTCAGATGAAAAGGAATGGAACGATGAAATGTGTAATAAGGAATGTGGTTTTATGTGTGAACATAAACAATTACACACATGTCACGAAGAAACGAAACTGGCACATCATTCAGAAATAGAGCGTGTGCTATTGGTCCTCATCTGAAACAACTCGAAGGTCGTTGCGTTTTTCGTGATTTCATTTTGAATATTTACGATTTGTAAAATAAATAAAAGAAAACTTTAATGTTTAACAAATATTAACTGCGATTATGTTTGTAATGTTGATAGAATGATTAAGCACTTAACGGGAAGTAAGCAATCAGAAAATCGATACAATAAGAAAGTATTACTAATGAATTGTGGAAACCCCTGCGCTTTTGGAAGGAGATTTGTAAAAGCTAAAGTGAATTGCATTAGATAACTTGGGAATCACTTTTCGGTAGGCGAATGCTAGGTAACAGGAGGAGGAAAATTTGATTGTTTCTTGTAAAAAAGAAAACTTTTCCCATACATACATAAGTGGCTTGAAAGGTTATTAGTCAGGATTACGACCTAGCTCTTGACATCGCTTATGTTGTGTGTGTTAATTTTATACATGAGTGGCTGGTCCTACAGTTTAAAGTCGTCACCAAACAGACAGACTCTCAGAGTCTTCTTGCCAGAAATCTGCTGAGAGGAAGTCGCCAAAGAAATATTTTTTTTTATTTCGTTTAATTGGAGATGTCTCACATGGGATTTGAAACGTGGTCTCTCGTCTAATAAGCCACTGTATTACCTGCTAGACAATGGCGACTACAAAGAGAGGACTATGGTGCATATTCCTGCTCTCGAATTGGATGATGTCTCCAAATAAAACCATCTGTATAGCCCGTGGAAACATGTTCTGATTTTAAGGCTTATGGTCACAGTCATACAGCTGCTCTCTTTGCCACTTCGATACGTTCGCCAATTGACGAAAGATTTCAGCGAGTCTCATTTTTCCACAATATCAATCACCCTACCCAGACACTGTACTATGTTAACATAATAAATTTTTCAAGCCCGATATCTAAGTTCCAAACTGATGTGGGATATACCACTTTTTGTGTTTAATTGGGGATACCTTAGGGTATAATTTGTATATAGTGGGTGTTGGTAAAAGGGCAAATCAGGCCCTGAATTTGAAGGAAGACATGGTTTCCACAGTCTCTGTATTTAAGATTTTAAGGTAACGTTAGGGGACCAACAGAAACCCAATAGTAAATCGAAATCCCATCTGCTTTAATCTTCTACTGAAACAATCTTCTTTTCATTCATTTATGAGTATTTTAAAGTGGCATCAATCAAAATCATGCAATTGACAGTATATGTTGTTATCATATAACAACAACAACGACAATATCAAACCTAGTATATTGAAGATAGTTGACTGAATGATGATGAAAATAGAAATTTTATGTTGCATGCATAAGTTTTTCTTTTGCGCTTCTTTTTTTCTTTTTCAAATTGCAATTCACTTTTTATTTCAGCTGTCGTTTTTTTACAATTCATTGATGGCAATGGGAAACTTAAAACAATTTAACCTGTTTTATTAAACTGAATAAAAATAGGACGGACAAAGTTGCCAAGTAGCGTAATTTTACTTTCGTACTTCATTATCAGAATGATCTTTCACATGCTTGAACGACAATCTACAAAACTTTATTAATTCAATAATCGGATAAAATAAATTACAAAGAGACTACTCCCCAATTTCAAAGACCGTAAGCCAATCGATTATCCGGTTTACATTTCTAAAGAAGAAAAGTATATTCCCAATGGATAACAGAAGTACCTATAAGTACCTACCTATTCTATGCTCATTAAAATCACGCACCCAAGTTTTTCCAAAATGGTGAAAACGTAAATCAAGAAGCCAAAAATATTTGCATTGTTTAAGATCCTAACACCATAACAAATAATTTCGTGAAAGTAGATAAATCCCAAAATTACGACAATGGGATTATATAAGGTAACTCTTAGCAACTAACATTAACAGTGACTCACCACTCAAAGACTTAGACGATAACAATGGTGAGATATTAATCACATTGCTGGAAAAAGTATACCAAAATTAAATCTCAGTGCTACTAAGCAACATTAATTGCAACATTAATTTGAAATAATAATAGGTTAAACAAAAGAGAGAATACGGAGAGGAGTTAAGTTAGAAAAGAAAAGAAGAAAAAAAGAGAGTGAAAATATAAATAACAAAGTACTCTCAATAGGCAGCTATTGCCAGAGATGAAACTGTCAAACATCAGAAATTTAAGAAACGCCCACCATGAAACGCCCACCCTCCTTAGACGTCAGGCCAGAGACACAGAATGTACTTTGCAGAACTAAAGGGGGTTTATATACTACAAGTTATAACTGGTTTTCATAGTACAGAACCCTTAGAAATTCTTGCTTAATCACAACGCGTTATAGCCCAGCACAGCACAGTATACAACTAGACTTTTCCATGAGCCGTGTGAGGATACTCTTGCAGACAGAATCAACTTTGACCTAACATAATACCTAGTAAGTGCCTTTAAGGCAGCCTTACTATACACATAAATAGAGCAAGTCTCTTACCTGGCGGAATACGTTCTCAGACCAGCTCCGATGTTTCGATGATAGCGTGCATGTTAGCTTGGAATGCACTGCATTTTATGGAGGAGCCTAAGGGACAGTTTCAAACCTTCCTCAACATAAATCTGCCAACATTTATTTTCCCGCCATTTGCAAATATAGTTGGTTGTGAATGATTTAAAGAAAATACTACCACAACCGCTGCAGCTCATTTCAGAAAGGATTTGAAAATGTGTCCTTCGTCCTTTCTCATCACCGTCAATTGATCTACGGTTTCAAGAGAAAACAAACAGATTATTCAATCCAAAATCACTCGGTCTTTCTAACCTTAGATATATGTATTTGCATCTAAACATGGGCAATTAGATTCTTTGTTAGCACAATGCTCTTTATCGAACACGATTAAACTGAGAGTGATCAGTATTACCATCAACGGCTTCGCCTGTTTACTATTAAATAAAGTAATACCAGTCT
>QOCX01005976.1:0-12000 GCA_005959815.1 Sarcophaga bullata | reverse complement strand
AAAGTCAGCTGGGGCAAGCCCACCCACGCACAGTGGATCAGCATATGAAAATTGTGACAAGAACTTTCTGAGTCATGCTTCAGATTATCCACACAAAGCACAGCAAACTTAAAGGGCACTTGTTTAAAATGGAAGTCACTTTAAGTCTAATAATCTTGATTCTGTGATGAGGAAAAGGAGCCACCAGCACCAGGGAATGCAAAGGATTACAACCTAGTTTCTCACACTACTTATGTTGTGTTTGTAAATTTTATATGTACAGGAGTGGCGGGACCTACCGTTTCAATTGGACTCCTTTCATGGCAATTTTTCTTTACTCTCAGAGCTTTTGCTAGAAATCTGCTGAGGGGAAGTCGCCTAAGAAATATTTGTGTATGTTTCGTTTTGTTAAAGAAGTCTGACTTGGGATTTGAATCGAAGTCGCACGTCTAATAAGGGTACACTGTATTAACTCAATTATGGCAACATCTTTGAGTATACCTTTCCAAAAATCCGCACCCTCTCCATAGAAGGTTTCTAGCGGCGTGAATGGGCTGCTTCTTGCAAGTTCCTCGGCTTGCCCTTTGCCTCAGGGCTAATTAGCCCACACTCTACCTTCCACCCCACGCCGACTACTGCTAACAGCATTACACAACAATAAATAGTAGCTTTGCCGTTCAATTGAATTCAGTTCGACACCTTGATACAAACAATCCAAGGTCTATCGCCCACACATTTGCAAGCTGATGGTCCCAAAAGCAAATATGCTATTCATTTTTATCTCAAATAGTGAAATAGTCTAGCTTGTCGTTCCAAAACTAGAATCTTTGATCAGACTAATGGACATTGTTCCTAAATATTACAATTGAGCTCTGGAATTCGAGTAGAGAGAAGGCGAAATAGGGTTCACCATAGTTTCTGAATTCGAGAATTATTCAAGAAGTCTGTTAACCTCATACGTCAAAAATCTATGGAATCAGTAGCAAATATTATTGGAAGGTTAAGTCAAGTAATGTTAGCCTGCAGAACAGTAGCTTTAACCTTCATTTCAATGCATACAGGAAGCAGTGTGGTTCTTGATCATTAAATCGAATTGATAATAACATCACAGAAGACCTTTCTGACAGCGTATTCCCTTGTGAAAGAATTCTTAATGAGCACAATATAGCAACCCAATATGTTTTTTTAACAAAGAGATGGCAACCCTCTTATTCCAGAACATAATATATTTTCACAGAAGAGGGTTGGCAACCCTATTATTCCAGAACCTGCCATTTTTTATTTTCTCTTTTAATATATCGTTTTAGTACTTTTGTAAAGCAGATTAGTAAAACAATTTCTTAAAAGCTGACACATCACTGGCATTTTTGGGCTCAGATTTGTATAAGTACGCATGAAGAAAATGAAAATTGTGGGGGTTTAAATGGTTCTAAGGAAATAATGTCGATTTTCGTTATGCATGACATTAAAATGTACAACCTTTTGATAGTTTCTGAAGTTGTAAGGCTTGTCATTTTAATTTTTGTCTTATTCCAGGCCCACTGTGACATTATCTCGCAATGCTGCTGTAACTGGCTTTATCTATACTCATAGTATTGTAATGTTTGTAAACTGTGTATGAATAATAAAAATGTGTGTGTGAATAGCAAAACAGACAAAAATATTCGCACACATGCAATCGTTGAGGAAGGAACAGAAAAAAAATGAAAAAAAGAGGAAAAGAAATGAATTTTAAACTGAAAAATTCAATTTTTCTTCCTTTTTCTTTGTTGTTGCTGCAAATAAAACGCACAAAATTGAGGCAACAACAACGCAACAACAAGTCAACAACAATAAAAGAGAATAGCAACAGGAAAGAATTACAATGATGATAGTTTCATCAGCTATTCTCATATATAATCTTCAGATACAAACGTTGGCAAGAAAATTCAAAAGAAAAATTTAAAAAAAAAAACGAAATAAAAGCTCTGAGACTGTGTGGCAAGAAAGGAAAGGAAAGAACACAAAAAAAAAACAATCTTTGACTTTGTTATGTTGAAATTCCTGATCCCATCATATTATTATCATCATCACTGCCGTTGTCCTGGTGCTTGGCATTATCGTCATCACGTTATTATTGTAATAATTAAGGACTCCCGTGTAACCTACCGAAGACGCTGAGCGTAAGGATTTGCATTTGAAGAAAATATTTTCGTTTCATTTTTAAAAGAAATTCAAAAGAAACTTTTCCTGCGTTTAAAAAATTATGAATAAAATTCGTGGCTTTTTTATTTCGCGAATATTTTTTTTTTTTTCGAATAAAATTCCCTCCTCGAATAAGTGTTTTCAAATGTAATATTCCACCAAGTAATAGAATTTTCTTCTCTTTTCAGTTACTTTGTTAAAGAGTTTTGAATTCGTTTTAAATGCAAATACCAAGGCAAATGAATGAATGAATGAATAAATGAATGAATGAATGAATGAATGAATGACTGACTGAATAACTGACTGAATTGGTGGAGTTAAGTTTTTAGTGGCTGTTGGGAAAAATAAAAATTTTTTTCAGCCGAAAACTCGTTTAGAAATTGAAAAAATATTCGCAAAAGTATTGTTTTAAGGTGGCCAGCACAAAATAATTCCTTTGTAACCTCAAAAGCAAGAAAACCTTTTAAAATAAAAGAAGGGACACAGTTTAAACTAAGAACTCCTTCCATATTTCATTCATTATGGGCTTAAAAATAAAGAAAGAAGAGTGAGAGAGAGAGTGAAAGAGAGAGAGAGAGAGAGAGAAGTGCATATAAAAACAGAAAAAATCAGTGCATGAGCATTAACGTACATCCTTCAACCACCACAATAACGTTCAGGACAGCCTGAATTGCAACTCTCGACAGAGAGTTTTAGTTTGGAGTGGCAGCTTTGATACCAACAGCTCACTTCCGCACATATAGCGGCCTGTTGTGACGCCATTGGTGAACACAGTCCATGTACTGATCAACATCTGCCAAAGGAAGGGAAGAACAGAGAGTTTACTCCTTCAAAAAAGAAAACCTCTCTAGGATACTCAACCTTCAAATCACTTCCACGTTTTTTTCAGTTCCACATTACTTAAGGTTTAATTAAGTAATACAACCCTTTAGCCAGAACAACAACTTAGTTTCTCACACCACCCATGTGGTGTGTGTTAATTTTATACATGAATGGTGGGATCTACTGGTTAAATTCGACTTTGAACGATAGCTTTTGAGGAGCAATTTTTAATGGCAATTTTATTTCAGCACTCAGAGTTTTTGCCAGAAATCTACCGAGAGGAAGTCGCCGTGATAATATTTTTTCATACTTTCGTTTTGATCTCTCACCGACCATAGCCTTATGTCTAATAGGCCAATAAACTACCTACTAGAGCACGGCTGTGATTATGGTCATCATAAGCGATCGCCTTACTGTGCAAGAGAGTGGCAAGATTTTAAAGAAATTTGAAGAAACTCTGCTGACAGGATGTCGCCTCAAAAATATATTTTCATACTTCGTTCTGATGGAAATGTCTCACGTCTCATAAGCCAACACATTACCTAATACACTACGGTGGCTTAAAAATGTTGTAACAACAAGAGAAGAACTCGCCGCAGAAATATTTTTCACACTTTGTTCTGTTGGAAATGTCTGAGCTGGGATTTGAACCGTGGCGTCACGACTAATAAGCCTACATACCGCTATTTCACCTTTAGTATCCTAACACAAGAATATCTCGTAAGGAAATCAATAATCACTCTCAAATTGGCTTGTCAGCACAGATTCAGTTCTAACGCTGTCCATAAATGAGCAAAGATATCGAGTTACAAAGCAATCCTACTTATCCTCCCGAAGTCTTTGCTCCTTCGCCCAAATTTATTCCTTAAAAAGTCCTTACGGGTAGTAGATTGAAGAATTACGATTAAAAGTCATCCCAGCATTGAAATAAGAATCTAATCTGATGTGGGCGTAAGCTCTTTTAAGCATGTTATCGTATTCCAGAACTTGACAAAAATTAATTCCCAAGGTACATTTACAAGCCAATGTGCGGCTTACAGAAGACAGATCAGGGTGGTTTAACTGTCAACAAAAATCCCGTAAACGTCAGCACAAGAAGAAACAAGATTTCCACCAATAATCTGAAATCGTTCAAATTTCCCCCCTACATGAAAGAGCTGCTAACGAAAATGTGAATCCTTTTCTATATTGATCAGAGAATTAAAGGAATTCATTGATCTTTTACTGCCCATAAAAATTTCTTTATTTTTAAAATGCAAATTGCATTCGACTGGTCACCTTAATATTTATTTTCTGGCAATTTTATGCACAAAGCAATCAACAGGCTAATGATGACTCAAGCTCAATGGGCTGAAAACGTAAAAACAGACACACAAAAAAAACAAAAAACATTTCCATTCATGTGGGGAGTGTTTATGGCATGAAAAGTATTCTCTGGCACAGGTATGCCATACAAAAAAACAACAAAAAATTCAATAGAGACTGAGAGCAATTCGTCAAAAACTGAAAACAGAAAATCGATTTGTGTCTTCCAAATTAAAAAAGCCTTCAGTTATGGTGAAGGCACAATGAACAACAACAAGAAAGAAAAAACGATCCTTTTTTGGGAAGCAAAAAAAAAAACAAGAAAAAAGAGTTCAACAATCGCACAATTAAGTGGAGAAAAATAAAGGAAAACAAACAAAAAATGCGATTCTAATTTGTTTTCAAATACTTTCCCAAACAACAACAACAACAACAACAACAACAAATACTCGCAGACAATAAAATTATAATTTTAAAGGAAATTCAGAAGAAAAAAAAAATGGCGGTTGAAATAAGTGCCAGGCACAAACGTACGTACATACATGAGTACAATGAACAACAATTCTAAAAAGGGGGTAGAAGAAGGGAGAGAATTCATCATCAATTCTGATTAAATCAGCAGAAGATTGAAAACAAAAATGTTTGAACAATAATTTGAACAAAAAACAAATCGCAAACGTAATGCGATTAAATAAGGAAAATTTCCAATGATAAAACAACTCATGAGTAGCCCTACAAACGGGGCACAAAGAATTGTTTTGTTAAAGACTGCCAAAGACACAGGAAGCGTTTTAAGGCGGTTATAGTGGCTTGAGTTTGGTTGAGGGTTACAAAATGTTCAACAGAATTTTAAATTTATAAACTAAGTGGCTTGGAACTCATTTAAATAACCCATCAAGCAAGGTAAGCATCAATATAGGAAGGTCTGGCAACGCAGCAAGGCAAATCGAGATCACACTACAAGCTTGCTTGGGAAATAATGTTGTGAATCAATTGATTCTTAGATTGCCTCTTAAGCAACCAGCCACCAGAGTTGTAAAGAGCGAGATGTTAAGGGTTTACACTCTTTGAGAACACTAAGGTAACAACCTAGCCGAGACACCTCTAAGGGGTGTAGCAACAACTAATTTGTTGCGAATCACTATTGAGCACGTAGAACTTATAACACTTTCAAGATATCAGTGCTGAGGTTTGAAATCTCGAGTTCTTTACTTAGAAATATCTGACCTGTGGTTTGAACCGTGGCCTTACGTCTAATAAGCCAACACACTACCAACTAGGCTACTCCTAGCCTATATAGGGTATCTCTACGCATCACTCGTGTAGAGTCATTGTAGTACTGCAACCATACAATCTATAGAACTGCCCTTAACCTGTATACATACATACACACATAATTGATTATTACAATCCTTCAGTCAGGATTGCGAGCTATCTACCACTATCACCACTTATTTTGTGTGTGTGTTAATTTTATACAAGAGTGGCCCAGCAGCTTAAAATCATCTCTAAAGGACAGATTTTTGACAAACTTTTCAAGGCAATTTTATTTCAAAACAAAGTTTTTGCCAGAAATCTGATGCTGAGAGGAAGTCGCCTGCAGTTTGAACCCTGGCCACACGTCTAACAAGCCAACACACTGCATACTAGACTACGGCGACTTAAAGATGTTGCAACAACTAATTTGCTGAGAAAAATATTTGGAAACCGAGAACTTATGGAACTTTGACGACATTAAGGCTGCTAGGATAGAACTCTCGAGCTCTTGGCTTTGTGAGCCAACGTACTTGCCACTAGTGCAGAGTTATTGTATTATTGCTACCACACAGTCTATTAAACTGCCATTCATTACAACCTTTCATTACAATCCTTCAGTCAGGATTACAACCTAGTTTCTCATCCCAATTACGACCGACTCCGAACAACAGCTTTTTGAGAACCTAACGTGGCAATTTTATTAAAATTTCGTTTTGTGGGAAATGTCTGACCGGGGGTTTGAATCGTGGCCTCATGTCTAATAAGCCATTACTCTACCTATTAGATGAGGATGACTTCACAATCGCATTTACTCGTCAGAAAGATTCTGGTCTTATCAATGGAGTAGAAGCTCTTCTGCCAACAAGTTTGTTTGCCTGCCCATTGCCGAAAATATAAGCAGAAGGTAACCTTATTTTCATACCCAGCCGATTCTGTTTCTCCAGACAGTCCCAGAATAGCGCTCTGGCTTTTAGATATGTCCTGTCTATTGTACCTCCTACTCAATGAAATACTCGTTTGAAATAAAATCCTACAGAGCTAGACAGTTGCCCCAGACGCTCGATCTCAACCTCAAAGGCTACGGCAACTTCACGTTCGCACTCACTCTACAAAAAGATTCTTGTCCCATCTACGGAGTAGAACCTCTTCTGCCGACGAATTCGTTTGCCTGCCCATTACCGAAAATATAAGCAGAGATTAACCTTATTTTGCTTACACAGTCGATTCAGCTTCTCCAGACATACTCCTAGCCTATATAGGTTATTCCTATGTCCCACTCGTATAGAGTTATTGAATTGCCCTTAGCCTATATGGGGACACCTTTGTCATAGCAAGGACAACTATCTGCTAAATTTATCATATGAACCCAGCTTTTTTCTTCTGAGATGCCTTAGACGCAATCTGCAACGTGGAAGCTTGACGCCTCATCTACCTGCACATTGTCGATAATTCCCACATGACCGGGATCCAGCAAAAGGTTACCCTATTTAAGCTGCCTTCCCAATTCATTTCTTCCACTAAGTCTCATACTATTTACGATTTAATCTCATACAAGCTGAGTATTCGTATAATGACTGTGTTTGATGCAACAGGTATACTTCCAACTTAAGTTGAAATGAGCACATGTTTCAACTTCCATCTCGAACATATCAATAGGTATGCATGACGAAGTATATCACAGCCATGCTTGATATGTAGGGCACTTGTTTATGCAAGCAAATCAATTTGCTTGACCAACTAATTTAAAATGAAACAATTTTTCTTTTTTTGTTGTTGTTGTTGTTATAATAAATAAGCGATTAATTTGCTTGAATTGCTGCAAACAAATTAAATTTTCTGTTCTCGTCTCTGTTTTAATTAAATTCCTGGTATTCTACAACAAAACCTTTTTAAAAATAATTGTTTTGCGATCAAAGATAATATAAAAAATTAAAAATAATTACAAATAAAATAAAGGCAACAACAACTACAACTACAACTACAATACAACTATAATAATAACAAAGAGTGGAGAGAGAGAGAGAGAGATTGAAAGAGAAGGAATATGTTACTGACCTTACATTACAACATACAATAATGAAAAGCGCGATTTATCACAATTGAAGCAAAAACAATTACAACAACAACAACAAACAGAACGTAAGAAATGTTAAAATAACAAACGCTCCTCTTGCGATCGATGCTGGTAAAAATAAAGTTGTTGTTGTTGTTCGTGTTGTTGTTGCACTGCGGTATTATATATTATGATGGCAGCGGCGGCAGTATTAGCGGCGTCACAAGCGGGTTGGTTTTTTGACGACAGGTATTGAATTTTAAAATTGATTTTTTATTTTTATTTTTTGTGTGTTGTTGTTGTTGTTTCACTTATATTTGTTTTTTCAATTTTCTTTTTATTTTTCCCGTTCTGTAAGCTGGTTTGTTATTGTATGCTGTTATCACGTAAGTGGCATGCGCGCACCTTCTTTTTTTTGTAATTTTTTTTGTTCACTTTTTTCTTGGGATTTTTTATTTGAATTTTAATTTCGATTTTATTTTTCCAGCATTTTTTGTGGATTTTTTTTTATTTTTTTTTCTTGTGGATTTTTATCTGAATTTCGATTTTATTTTCCAGAATTATTTTTTTAATTTTTTTTATTTTTTCTTGTGGATTTTATTGATTTCGATTTTATTCTGCCAGAATTTTTTTATTTAAAAAAAAATTTTATTTTTTTAATTTTTTAATTTTTTAAGTTTTTTAATTTTTTTTAATTTTTTCTTATTCTTCAAAAAAACAAATTTTTTAAAATTGTTTATATATACTATAAAAATATAAATTTTAAATAAAAAATTAATTTTTAATTTTTTAATTTGCTTTGAAAAATAATTTTTAAATTTAAAAATTTAAATTTTAAATTTTTTAATTTTTATTTAATTTTTATTTAAATTTTTAAAATTTTTTTGTTTGTTTGAATTAAAGGGACTTATTTTTTCGTATTTCACACCTTTTTAAACAAAACACTTATTTTCCCCTTCTTTTTCTTTATTTAATTTTCCCTTTCATTATTTCTTCCTTTATTTTTTCTTTCTTTAATTTGTTTTGATAAGATGCTGTGGAATTTCTGTAAAAAATAAACAAAAAAAAAAACAAGACTTTCAAAATGGATTTCTTTTTTCTTTTTTTAAATTCAACCAAAAAAAATTTCTTTTTTTTTTTCATTTAAATTTCTTTAAATCATCAATGAATTTCATAGAAAATATTGCTTCGATTGTCATTAAAAGTTTCTAAAACTAAGATAAAATATCTTTCAGATACAATACAATGCTCTTTTCAATAAAATTTTAACCGCCAAACACGCTTAAGATTTTTAGTGTGACTTTTTTATTCTTTTTAAAAAAACCAACAATTTAAAACGAAGCTTAAAAGCCGAATGAATACCAGTTTCAAAATATCATACTCGTGCTCAAACTCTTAGTTAAAGCTCAAAGAGAGTTTTATGTCTTACTCTCTTACTCTTGTCCATGGTTTTCGAATTTAAAAATCACTCGTTCGTATAATTGTTTAGCGGAATAACAAAAAAAATAAAACAAAAAAATACAACAACAACTACAAAAAAATCGCGCATTTTAAAATCCACATTCAATTTGTTCGCTATGACGTTTAGAAACGAAAAAAAATACGAAAAAAAATACGAAAAAAAAATCTGGAAACAAAACTTAAGTCTCCCTAAAGAATGTGGTCGTATCCAGTTTGAAAATGTGATGAAAAAACAAAAACAACAACAATTTTGTTGTATGTGGCTTGAAAAATGCCAGCAGCAGCAGCATAAACAAAAATAACAATCAGAAGAAATAGCAAAAGTAAGCAAGCAAATTATAGCTACAGCGACCGTTAAACATGCTACAAGAATAGGCAACTAAGGATGGCTCAAGGACAACTTTGTAATTAAAAGGGATTCTCGATAAAAGTGGTATTTCTAGGGCAGGAGGGGTATGCAGTATGCTCAACTGAGGAGCATACATAATGATCTGTTGACCCCAGGTCAGATATCTTCAACCAAACGAAATATGAGTATTTTTGGTCGGCGATGTCCTCTCAGCAGATTTCTGGCAAAAGCTGTGAGTAAAATAAAAACTGACAATATGGGTGGTGGAAGTTGCTGTAGTCTAGTAGGTAGCTGTGTAGGCTCATGAGACATTAGCCCGATCTCCAGCAAAACAAAATATGAAAGAAATATTTCTTAGGCGACTTCCTCTTAGCAAATTTCAGGCAAAAACTCTGGGTTTAAAATAAAAACTGCCATGAAAAGTTTCTCGAAAATCTGTTGTTCGGAGACGACTTTAAACTCATATATTAAATTAACTCATTCAACATAAGTGGTGTAAGAAGCTGGGTTCTAATCCTGACTAAAAAGTTTGAGCACATTTGGCTGTCTGTTGTATTATCAAGTGAGGCGATGCCACAACCAACCACAACCAACTAGCAAGTCCTCACAAACCCATTATGATAATCAGCAACAAGGTTTCTCAATTAAAGTCTGAGCCTCTTAGAGCCGTAGGTACTGTATTGGCTTATCAGAGGTGAGGCCACGTCATTACGTTGCATACATCGTAAGATAAAAGTTACTTTTCCTCTTCCTCCCATGCCTGATGAAATGACCTTCTCTGCAATTGATTGTAACAACTGACACACACGGCCCTTATAGCGGTATTCCCCCTAAATAGTGCTGACAAGTCAGGCCGCATTATTCTGCTTATTTTTAAACATTTTTTTGTTGTTTTTTGTTTTTTGTTTTCAAAAACTACAACAAAAACGGTATTAAAGTGAGTTGAGGAACAAAAAATTGTTTTCAACTTCATTCACTGGGTATTTGGATGGGTTGAAAATAACAACAACAGCCCAGCAACAGCAGCAACAATAAAAATTTATTAAAGAAAAAAAAAAAACAAAAGAAAAAGAAATCAAAAACCAGCAACATATTTCAAAAAACCGAAATAATAAACACACACACGAAAATAAAAACGATCACTGAAATGAAAAATCGTTAAAAATAAAACAAAAACAATAACAAGCCAAACACGGCAGACGCCATAAAAGAAACGAGTTGCTGTTGTTGACTATGGAAACAGCAACAATAAAATCACAAATAAAATTGGCAACAACAAAAACAAAAACAAAAATAAAAAAAAATCAAATCCTCGTTAAAACTTGACATCTCAATGGGTGATTGACTGTATAAAGGGTAACGGAGAGACAGAGAGAGCGAGCAAGCAAACAAGCAAGAGAGAACAAGAGAGAGAGAGATGTAACATAAAACCGGGTGTATTGAAACGAAGGTACTTTAATATCCATTATACCATCGATTATGTATACTTGTATACTTCTGTGTATGTGTGTGTGTACGCGAGCGTATGTGTGTGTGTGTTCGTATATGTTATTTGCATGATTCAAAATAATGCCTACAAAATTGCTATTCGCCGAAAGCCATGCTTGATTGTTTGTTTGCGTTTGCGTTTGTATTTGTTTTCGTTTTTCTTACAATACCCTACGCTAACATGTATGATTCTATTCCAAACGGTTGGTTTCAAGGTTTTCTCGAGAGGCTTAAGGAGGATATTTCAATGAGTTTACCTGTAAGGGATTAGGAAAAGTCTTTTTGGTACAAATTTTCTTGAAAATTTCAAATTTTAAGGAAACAATTTAAAGGTCCTACTAGCAGCCGTAAAGGTCCTACTAGCAGCGAGTTTAATGTTAGATAGGCGGAACAGGAAGATTTTTGTTCAAATTGAAGCTGCTTAGCTTAGGTCAAGACTAACTGAGTTATTATGGAATCATAGAACGACGTGCTCACATACATAACATACATACACACATACATGCATAATTGCTCATTGGAACCCTTTAGTCAGGATTACAACCTAGCTTCTCATATCACTTATATTGTGTGTGTTAATTCTATACATGAGTGCCGACCATTTAATGTGGACCCAGAACGACAGATTTTTGACATCTCAAGTTTATTTTCATCTGGGCGGGTATGTTAATAAGTAAAATTGCCATATTTGGGGCTCAGAAAACCCACACGTGGTCTTACAAAAGCCAATGCATCCATTTCGAGTGATTGTTTGGTGCGGCTTGTGGAGCAGAGGCATCACTGGTCCATATTACTTTGGAAATGAGAACGGCAGAATCATTACGGTCAATGGAGACACCTATTGGACCATGATAACCGATTGTTTTTGTACCCGCTCTTCATGATATTGAAGTGTATGATGTTTGGTTTCAACAGAATGGTGCAACTTGCATACATCCCATGCCACTATCGATTTATTGCATCAAGCGTTTGATGGCCGTTTAATTAGACGGTATGGTGGTGACAACTGGTTGCCAAAAAGTTGAGATTTGACACCGTTGGACTATTTTCTGTGGAGCGCTGTTAAAGAAAAGTGTTATGCCTACAAACGAGAGACAACTGA